>CAUYQV010150479.1:0-87736 GCA_963574575.1 Galagoides demidoff | reverse complement strand
AATACTTCCATCAAACTGATCAACACAGCCTTCATGTCATTTTCTCAGTTATAGTTTTAAAACATTCTGATTCTACTCTTAGAGAGTTTTACTTGTACCCCTGTAAGATAGACCTCAAAAATGGTCCCTCCAATCCCCCTCCCTCCACCCATTCTCCCTCATTTTCTAATTCAATTTTTTGTTGGTGTGTTTTTGTTTGTTTTGTTTTATTTTATTTTGAGTTTTAAAATGTTTTACTAGATTTTTATCTAAGTATTTCACTTTTTAAAAATAGCATTTAATTTAGGTTTCTATGTATTCATTGCTATTATATAGTTATTCAATTGATTTTTGTAGGTGAATTTTGTATGCTGTGACCTTGCCAAAGTTTTTAGAGTTTTGTGTTGATTGCTTGGAATTTTCTACACAGACTCTTGTATCATCTCCAAATAGGGAAAGGTAAATTTCTTCCTTTCTAATCTTCAAGTCTTTGATTTCTTTTTCTTATCTTATTGTAGTAGCTAGGACTTCCATCACTATGTTAACTAAAAGCAATGAGAATAGACATCCCGTATTAGGGGAAAGTATTCAGTCTCTCATCATTAAAGATGAGAACAGCCATGGAGTTTATATAAATATTTTTTATCAAATTGAAAAGTTTCCTCTACCTTCAGTTTGCTGAGAGTTCCATTCTACTTTCTGGAAATGTTTTTCCTGCACCTAAATTGTAAATTCCAACAGGATCATCTTTATCCCACACTGTCCAATCCAAAACTTAGTTATAATAGAAGCTCAATAAACATAGAATTGAAAAACATTTTACCATGCCAGAAAAAATTAATAGGCTTTAAATAGTACTTAAGTAACATGAATCAAGAACCTATTTATACTGATGATGGTCCTAATAAAATAGTTTAACTGTATTAGAAACTCAGAGAATATGTTTCATTTTATTTTATTTTTTGACCAGGGCCAGGTTTGAACCTGCCACCTCTGGTATGTGCCCTACTTCTCTGCCAGTGCCCTACTCCTTGAGCCATAGGCGCTATCTAGAATATGATATATGGTTTCAACATTGTCCTGGTTCATTGAGTGACCTTGAAGCAAGTCACTCTCTAATCTTTAATATTTCAGTATTCTGATATTAAAAGAGAGAAATAATATCATTTTACAAATATTTCAGTAAATTTTATGGGTAAAAAGATTTAATTATAAACAAAAAAATAAAAATACTTACTGTTACTTGGTTTCTCTCTATTCACAGCTATTTTCCATGGTAACTGACTGGCTTCCCAGGGGTGATAAACAGAAGCTGCAAGGTCTATTACCAGGCTGGAAGTCATACAGCATCACTTCCATTGCATTTGATTGTTAAAGCAGGTCAGAGGGATAGCCCAGACTCAAAGCAGGAGAAATAGATCTTACCTCCTGAAGGGAGAAATGGTAAAGTCACATCGCAAAATGCGAGATGGGAAGGATGGTTGTGTTGATCCATGTGCTGCTTACAGCAGTAACCCTGGGTTGTTGGATAATGAATGGTGACAGAGATGGCTGTCTACAGCTTTGCCATTTTCCAGCCACTCTCCAGAAGTGGCTTAATGTCTGTGTTCTGTTGGAATGGACCAGCAGAGCACACAGGCAGCTGCGGGATGGCACAACAGTCACTGTGGCTTCCAGGGCACTGCAGGAAGCCTTCAGCTAGGATGCCCCTTGCTTGCTTCGACTATTTACTTAACTGGGTCTCCTGGCTTCTCATGAAGTCTCAGTGCTGTATCTTATTTTCCTCTTTCTATCCAGACTTCTTTGCTTTAAGCCCCCGATTCCTTAAAACTTGACTTCTGGAATTTGTCCTTGCATATACCATAATCATAAGGCTAGGGGTGCCCCAAATCCTCAGCACAGGACCCAGCCCAACCTAAGACACCTTTGCGTGCACCTTTTTTAGGGAGAGAGATCTAATTGCCTCTACTTCAAGAAAATAAAGATGGTTGGGTGTGAACTCTGAACTTACCTGCCCCCCCTTCTTACTGATCTCCATCTATCTTCACTTATTTTCATCTTTCTAATGAAGAATATGCTTCTTTTTCAAGACCAACCCATGCTCTCACTTCTCACTTTACCCGGGGGTCTCAATAGCCTCTTTTCTCTTCCTTTCTTTCCAGCCCCACTGGATGGTTCTGCAGAGCCTGAAAACATGACCAGGTCTCTCCGAGCCACGCCACTCCTATGAATACAAAAATATCCCCACATCTCTACTTTCATCTATGACCTCAATTCCAGAGAGGAGAAGCTACAGCCCCTGCTTCTGTTCTGGTTCTTTACCAGGAGGTTGCATGCCTCCTTCATGATTTCATTAAAAGCTGCTGGAAACAGCCTCTTTCAGAGCCCTATTTTATTAGGCCTCCATCAGCTGCAGGTAGTTCACCTCTCATTGTTTCAGGTTATCCTGCAGAAAAGAATCATCACTATAGGAGCTGTTGTAATTTGGCTGTACCTGAGCCCCACCTTAGAAATTCTGATCTCATTGATCTCTGGAATAATCCAGGGCAGCTAGTACTTCTTATAAACTATGCAGGTGACCCCAACGTATAACTAGGTTTTCCCAAGATTCTACCCCCACTTCTCCTCTTCTTTCTTTATCTTCCCTAACTCTATGAGCAGCTTTATCAAATCCCACGGCATCAGTTTTGCCCATAACCTCTAGTTATCCCTAAGTTCCATCTCCACAACTGCATTTCCAGCTTCTCTGAATATTCTGCATTGACTTATACTGAGTATCTATGGAACAAACTCATTATCTTCCCTTCCAAATCTGTTGTTCCCCTTCTTTTCCCTCTGTATCTAAATAGTACCATTATTCACCCACAGACTAAGCTAGAAACTTTGGAATCAACCTGGATTACTTCTCCATTTCATGCCAACAATCGCTTACTCACTCAGGGCTATTTCTCAACTCTTGAAACATCGGGGCTTTCAACTCGAGCACCTCTCAGCTCACAGTGTAGCCCTACTACCAATGAACTATGTTACTGTATCACTAACTTCCTATCATAGACTCTGTAGAGTGGACAAAATTATACCACCATGCACTGCTTTTATGAAGAGCATTTAAAATGCTTCTCATAGTAAGTGACAGTCGTGGCCATTGTTGAAGCCTTTGCCCTCTCTTCTTCCCACTGTAACTAAGTCCAAAACTTTATGCTGTCTTTCTTGGGCAATAGTGTTATGTCTCCTTCTGTTCAGAGGTATCGCTATAAAACACAGATCTGATCACAGCACACAGCCCTCACAGGGCTTCATTGGGCTCAGCATTCTCCTACAACCTAGGAACCACATACTGAAGAGCCAGGACAACAGGTGTGTGAGTTGGAGGCCTTTAGCCCCCCCATAATCTTCACTAGTGCCCATCTTTTCTTTAATCAGGATAATTAGTGTTTTTCCCCCTACGACAAAATGCTATGTGAGTGCCATACTATGCTTGCCACCCACCCTGTGTTTAGATCCCACTTCCTTTTACAGAAGAATTGCAAGGCCAGTGCTGTTAACTGGGAAAGTTTTCATAGTCTCCTACCCTCCATTCGATGTCCTCTATCATCACAGGCTTTCAGAAGCAGTTCTATAGGCGAAATTCTTGACTCTAGATGAGATCAAAACTTTGTTAGAAAAAAATGATCACACGCTAGAAGGGAGGGGGAGTGGCAACTCTGGGGTTGAGGGGCTTTTTGTTTGTTTGTTTAAACCATTCACACACATCTCTAATAACAGCCGCCTGCATAGTTGGTGTGACAGGCAGAAGCAGGGCAAATGTCAAACTACCAATAATAGTGACAATTCAGCGGACCCTCGATTCACTTAGTACGTAAAATTCTTTTGCATAATTATGCACATCTCTCTTTAAAATTATGTACATATTAGTTTCAGCACAACTAATGATAGCTTTTCTGACGGAAGATGTCTTTAGTTTTTTTTTTTTTTCGATAAATTGCTATTTTTTATTTTCTTATTATGGGTTTTGGAATGAAGATTGATTTTTGAACCATTTTTGGGGGGGATAATAGCTGACTTTTGTGCGGCTGTGCCACACTTCAATAATTAAATATAAACATGCCTTCTCAAAAGTACAGAGTCACTTAAAATATGGCAGTGCTTCGTTAATAATCGATTTCCAGAATCTCTCGTAGAGGAAACGACAGCCTCTGGAAGCTGTCAAGACACTGTCAGTTTTGCTAAAGCAGGTAAGAATTACGTCTTGAGTTCCAAACAGAGTCACAAATTCTAATGTTTTTCTTGGAGTCTTGGCTTAACACACTATACCTACAGGATTGGTGTTTATGGATTAGAGGAAAGTCTGCAGATTTTAGTTGGGTTTCCCAAATCGAGAAACTTTGGGCACAGCCCTCGGGAGGGGTCTACAGAGGTTTGCTAGTGAGGAGAGATATTGTGGAACACAGGCTTCCAGGAGGGCTGTGCTGGCCAGCATGCAGCTGTGAGCTGGGCGGTGCACAGAGCCAGCAGCCGCAGGAGCCTGGCTTGCAATGCCAGGGAGGCCGCAGACGCAGGACTGGCAATCCTTATAAATAAGTCCACTCCGTGTGTGTATTAAAAGCCTTCTGTCGGTGTTTCTTCACACATAATCTCCAAGTCATACCACAGAAGGTTACCCTGGAAAGAAGAGGCAAAAACAAGGCAAGGTATTTTTTTTTAAAGGGGGCATAAAAAGGGTTCTGGTCCTTCATTCTTCTTTTCATGCTTTTTTTATGGAACTGAAATGTTACTGGCTGAAGAGGGTCCGCTGCCTGTCACTATCAGCCAAGATGCAGAGACAGAGATAGGCCCACCCAACTTTATTTGTCAGAAGGCCAGCAATTCTGGAGAACAGTGACAGAAGCCTCTCCAAGACTGTCCCATTCTTCTTCCATTTGCCAAACCACAGTTATACATGAAAGTCCAAAGTAAAACCACGTTAACCCTTGTCTTAAACAATAATAATTTGGCATAACCTGTGACCCATAATAAACAATAATTGACATAACCCATGAACAAAATGACATTCCAATTTCAAAGTTAATCTCCTATATCAATCATCCTACACTACTCAAGATATACACTTTTAGGTTAAAGCTGAATTCACAAAGCAGCAAGCATGGGAGACACAAGGTGAAGGTCAGGCAGGACCTAAACGGACCAGACCAGCTGCCACGGCTCAGCCCCAGTCTGAATGACTCCACCTATTCTCACCAAATGCGCTTGCAAAGCAAGATGGTGCCATTTGAATAATTTTACAATTCTGGGTGCTCCTCTTCTTGGGCTGCTTTAGATGGGACAGCACTTTCTCCCCTTCTCCCATACACGTTTTAACACACTTGCTGGAGAAGTATAGATTTATAGGAGAGATGTGAAGGAGACGTGAGGTGCAAGATGGGTTCTCATTAATCCTTCACTGCCTCTTGGTTGGAGGAGGGGGACAGGATCTCAGTGATGAAAGGGGTAAGGTGACCAGACATCCCACTTTTGGTGGGACAGTCCCAATTTCTAACAATTTGTCCCGCATCCTGCATCGTTTTTAAAAAGTCCCGATTTTTGGAAAGAATGCATGACAAGCTAGGGGACAGCGGGAGAATGGGAAGGGAGTATACGGTTTTGGCTGCTGAAAAAGTTAATGTAACTCCATTTGGGAATGAAGAGGTTAATGTAACTTCATTTGGGAATGAGGAGGTTGATGTAACTCTATTGGGAAATGAAAAGGCTAATGTAAACTCCCTACTCCCCTCCTGGGCCAGGTATCAGAAGGAGACTGGCTCCCTCCCTCCCTTGCTTCTAGGCAAGGACAATTAGCTCAGAAGGAGCCAAACTACCTGGAACAAACAAGTAGCCTCCCCCTCTCTAGAGTAAAGTGACCAGACATCCCACTTTTGGCAGGACAGTCCTGATTTTTAACAATTTGTTCTGTGTCCTGCAGCATTTTAAAAAAGCCCCGATTTATGGAAAGAATGCACAACAAGCTAGGGAACACAGGAGAACAGGAAGGGAATATGCGGTTTTCGCCTGCCATGTGGCTATTTCACCAGGATATGTGTTTTATATAATTTTTATTAATTTTATAATGTTAAACTTTAATAATAACAAATAATTGTTGAGACCTGATTATCAAGAACTGCTTATCAAAGTTTGCATTGTTGTCAGGCCCCACCCCCAGGCCTTGTCCCCCCCTCAATGGTGTCCTGCTTTACCAATGTTAAAATCTGGTCACCTTAGAAAGGGGGACAGAAAGGGAGATGACTCAGGCACATAAGGTATCTGCAAGTAAGAATGCACCAGCAGGAGAAGGTGGGGCCGCTTGGACACCTTTAGAAAATGGCATTTGACTGAAAAGTGTAGCAGCTGCTGGATTGCCAGCCATACTTTTCACCAAATGCAGCTTTTAATTTTTATCAGGCACAACTTCTTACTGTGAAGATTCATCTTCATTCACTGACCATGCAAATTTATTTTTTGTAGCAAATGAAGCATAACGTGTGCCTGATTTTCTCTAGATTATGTTCTTTTTTTAATAAGATGATTTAATTACATGTATGATGCTACTTTCTTGAAAAAGTAGTAACAACTCACTATTACCAGTCCCTATGTCCATGAGTTCCTTGTGTTAGGGTTTATTTCATGCTCAGCGGGGGCATGGTATTGAAATCATAAGCTTTGGGACCAGGTAGATGCCGGGTTCAAATGCTAACCTTAGTTCTGTGCTTAGAAGCAAGTCTGTAAGATTCAGTTTTCTCATATGAATGAGTTTTATTTCCTTCCTTCTTTCCTTCTTCCCTCCCTCCCTGCCTCTCTCTCTCTCTCCTTTACTCTTGACAGAGTCTCAGTCTGTTGCCTCAGGCTAGAGTTGCTGCCTAGGTCACAGCAACCTCAAATTCCTGGGTTTAAACATTCTCCTGCCTCAGCCTCCCAAGTAGCTGGGACTATAGTCGGACACTACCATGCCCGCCTGATTTTTTTTTTTTTCAGTAGAGATAGGTTCTCCTTCTTGCTCAGGCTGATCTTAAACTCCTGAGCTCAAGTGATCCTCCTGTTAGAATCCAGAAGGCCATGTAGGATTCTAGGTGTTAGCCAACACTCCAGACTGAGTGAGTTTTCCAAAGGAGGTAATAGTTCCCACTTCAAAGGACTGTTACAGGATTGAAATAATGTCACTGAATAGAAAAGTTAGCACAACACAGTAGGTCAGCAGGACCATTCAATGTTTAGCTGATAGTATTTTACATTTGTCCCCTACTTGTGTTTAATATTTATGGTATTCATTAATTAATTCTTATAGGTTTTTAAATTTTCTCTAATGTAGGTTATCTTTTATTTATTAAGCTGAATTTCAATTAAATTATGCCATTTTAGTTCAACTAAATGTAAAAATTGCATATATGCTTTTCAAATGTTTTCAGGAAAAACAATCAATATATTCTAAGGTCTAGATTGCCCTAAGTGCTTCAATGTGTAGTTCATTGAATGCCACATAGACAAAATCACCTTTAGAGTTCATTCTTTCAAATATTCTTTGCCAATACAAGACCAAATACTCATTGCCGTGCTCCAAGTACAATGTGCTAAGCCTCTATCCTAGCCCTCTTAAATCATTTGTGTTAAGTGTTTGTTATATCATTATCATCATCATTGTAGAGTTATTCTAAAATGAAATAAAAACTATATATTAAATTTTTCCCTCTTAGATTTTATATTAAACCAGAGTCCTGGGAAAATTTAATTATGCCACTTCTATTTGTCTATGCTATTATAGTACCTGGGGATATAAGAATTTTTCCAAACATATGCATTTTGCCTTTCCAGATATATATCTGTATTTTTTCCAAGTAGGCTCAGAACTTGGCACTTACCCTTCTAAGCCTTCCAAAGAAACTTGGATAGTAAACATTTGGTTTTGAAGACACTGGTCTGTTTTTTTATACAATAACTTTTTTGAAACATGCCGATGACCCTAAAATGGTCAGATACTGTTACACGTTCCAGAATGTTTTATATGACCTAGAAATCAATCTTTGGTACCATTTCATGTTCTGTTATTTTCAAATATCTCTTTACTCTTTTATTTGGCTTCTACCTTCATACATTGCTTTTGGCATCATCATATCTTTCTTGGAGGTTTGAGATGATGAGTCATTGGGGTCAAAGTCCTCTTTGAGCACTAGCCTCAGGTTTCCTATGGTGGAGCCAGGCCAGCTGCATGAAGACAGTGTCTGACCTGCCTCGATGTGGTCAGTATCTGAGGGGGACATTACTGGAAAGACCAAAAAGTAACTTAAACCGACTGGTACTGGAGGAAGACCGAATGATTATTGTCAGAACCCTTCATTTGCATGAAGGAAAATACAGTATTGCCCCTGGAATCCAAACTAAAAATTTGAGTAAATTTTGTCTGAAATCCCAATGCTGCTTTGAGGTCCAAATGCCCAGGACATTGTCGGTGAGTTGTGTACGTGCGTTTCCCTGGAGCTCTGACTACCTATACGCTCTGTCGTTCAGTTCGTTGTCAGAAGCTGTAGTGAAAGCATCTCATGTGATTTCCGTTGCTAATTTCATGTTTTTGTGCCTGCTTTGTGTTTTTTTTTAATATAATAACAACTAAATGTATTTGCTGTGGGTCCTAAAAAGTGTGGTGAAGAAAATAAGAGTAAGAGGAAGCTGTTAGAGCTGCAATTGAAGCTCAGAAAGATCTTATTGCTCAGTGTTGACAGCGGCGCACGTGTGGCTCATCTCCCTACTATGTTCCTGATGCCTAAATTGACTGTTTGTATGATTTTGAAAACTAAAGATGCTTTCAAAGAAGCTGATGTGGCCAACGGGGTTATGACACTGATCTCTAGGAGATCAAAAAGTATGGAAGAGATGGGAAAACAACTCTTAGTTTGGATTAATGAAAAATAGCTGGCTGGTGATGTGACTGCTGAGATGGTAATTTGTGAGAAAGCCAAGGTCATCCACGATGGGTTAGTGCAAGGCATACCTGATACTAGTGCTCAAAGGAGGGGTTTAAAATGGGGTTGAGGGTGGTTACAGAAATTTAAGGAAAGGACTGGGATCTGTAGTGTTGTTATGCATGTAGAGGCTGCCAGTTCTAATTTGGAAGCAGCAGAAAAATTTGTAAAGGACTTTAAGGAGTTTGTGAAGAGTGAGGGGTGTGTTTCGAACCAAGTGTTCAATTGTGATGGAACAGGCCTTTGTATTTTTAGGTTTTCATATTTTAAATTTTATTTTATATTTTCATTCAAATATTATTATTTATTCATATTTTACCTTAACATTCAATGTATTTACTGTTAAAAGCATTTTGAAATTTGAGTTTGTGGGACCCAGGAGCAGATTAATCTATTATTTAATCTATTTAATTTATTATTTTAAAGGGGAAAAATTGTCTTGGAACTTGATTTGGAACTCAAATGAGTTTCTGGAACAGATTAAGCTCAGATTACAAGGTAGCACTGTACCCCGAATCCAGCTCTCATGACTTGACCACTCTACCAAGAATACATTTGTGGAAAATTTTTCTTCTCCTGACTACACAAATATCAAACAGGGGACTCTATTGACTTCAGAATGGTGAAATTAAACAATTTTATAGGTGGAAAGGACTTAAGAAATTCCTCACACCCCTCATCATTGTATAGGTAAGACTAAATGACTGCCCCCCCCCAACTCCAGAGTAGGCTACAATAGTAGGAGCAAGGGTTTGAAGATTCCTACTTATGTCCTAGAACAGCGGTTCTCAACCTGTGGGTCGTGACCCACAGGAATTTTATTAAAGGCCTACAACATCGAGAAGTTTGAGAACCACTGCCCTAGAATCTTTTTTTTAACCTCAAATTCTTGAAACTCAGGGTGAATAGAGTGAAGGACATGAAGGCAAGGTGAAGGACATGTTTTGCAAAGTTAAAATTCTGTGTTAGCAAAATGACATTTAGCTATGTTTTGAATAAAACATTATAGGCAGAAATGAGTTCCATGCTAAATATTTTTGATGAACATTTTAGTTAAAATGGTTTGACTTTCTAGTTCCCTGTGTTCTACATTCCATTGCCTTTTCTCATTCTTTATCTTTCTTGTCTTATCTAGAGAATACGACTTTTTTGTTGTAGGTCATTCTGCAAGGAAATTCTTTGACATGCAGCTTTTGGGCTGTATGAATGACCTTGCCAGAAGGCCCTCCTCACCTTTGGAGGTAGGAATTCACCACTTATGTTCAATTTCTGTCTATTCTTCCTCCTAGTCCTGGAATTGAAGCTCTTGGGCAAGTCTCTGACTCTCGCCTTCCTCTTCTACATCTCCCCCTTGCAGAATATACTCAGCAAATCTGTGTCATCATTGCACCTTTCTGAACTCCAGGTTTGTATTCTTTTGTTTTGTTTGTTTGGAGACAGAGTCTCATTATGTCACCCTCGGTAGAGTGCTGTGATATCACACCTCACAGCAACCTCAAACTTTCGGGCTTAAGTGATTCTCTTGCCTTAGCTTTGCAAGTAACTGGGACTATAGTTGCCCACCACAAGACCCAGCTGTCTTTTTTGTTGCAGTTGTCATTGTTGTTTAGCAGGTCCAGGCCAGGTTTGAACCCACCAGCCTCAGTGTATGTGGCTGGCACTCCAGTAAGCTACAGGCCCTGAGCCTGCAGTTTTATATTCTCAAAAGTGGCTGCCAATTTCCAGATATCCTGAACCTCTTGAGCATCAGTATATCTAATATCAAAGATTATCTGTTCTCTCCAGTCAGCTTACCTATTTATGATAATGATTTATCTCTGTATTTGTTCCACTACACTACTAGTTTTTGAATTCTTATTATGTGCCAGAATCTGGGTTGGGCATAGGGGATACAAAGAAAATAGTTCAATCTTTGCTTTTAGGGAAAATAAACATGGATAGAGGAAAATATACAGCACCTATAACACACAGAGTTGGTGCCAAGCTGACAAGAGCAGGTGACATTCCCTGATAACTGGGATTACAATCCTTTAGTGAACTTAGATCAAGCCCTCTGTGACTGCTTTCCCCTCCACTTGATAAGCAAGGCATCGGCCACTATTCATTTTCACAATCACTGTGGCAAATTAAATGTGGCCACATATACTTTGACAATCCTTCTACAATAATTCCTCTCTCCTTGAGTCTGTGCAGATTGCAACAGAAGGGCCATTCTGGGGCTTTTGGAGACAGGTCATAGAAGACTTGTAGCTCTCTCAAAATCCAGCTCCCACTCTGTGAGGAGCCCACGCCATGTGGAGGAGCCATGTATAGGTGAACTCCAGTTGACAGCTAGCACTGACTGGCAGCCCTGACGATGAACTTTATCAGAGATAAAGGCCAGTAAAATGAGGGACAAGAAGAATTTAGGCTTAAGCTGTAAGTGGGAACAGGGACAAGATGGCAGGTGCACCAGGCCTGGAGTTCCTCTCCTGAGATGCCAATAGGGCTGTTCTCAGTATAGAAATGAGTTCTGGGCACTTCCTCAATTTCAGCTTAGCATTTCCGGACACTTAGCAGCTAGCTGACTGTGTTCTCACAAGTTTCCAGGGTGCCCCTCACCATAATAACAGCAGCCAACTTTCAGGTAGTGCTTGTTCCCTGTTAGCACTGATATTTATTACTGGTAAGCGCTCCACATTCCATAATCCATGTAACTTTCACTAAACTCAGAGATAGTGCTTTCCCCCATCTTACCAATGAGGAAACTGAGGCTGAACAAAGTTCAGGTTGTGTCCCCAAAGCCACTTACATGGATGTCACTGAGACCATATTGCAGTCGGAATATGCTTGGTTCTGAGGTTTTCTCTTCATACATCATTAGCTACTGCAGGAAGCCAAGTGTCCTCCACCACTTTCTCTGGCTGCTGGAAGTGTCCAGCTGTGCTGCCCATGCTGGACCATCTGACGATACCTGTCAGAGAAACACTGGGCGTGGCCACTGTGCAACCCAGCAGCACCAGAGGCCAGCTAGAAGCTCAGGCATGAGCAGAGAATGCAGGCTGCCCTGTTGTAGAAGCAGTAAGTTTAAAGAGTGTCTGGACAGGGTAGCCAAGAGAAGGGACAAGGGGATCCTGCAGTGCTAGTCTCACAGAGCAAATGCATTTACTGGTCTTTCATAGGAACATCTGAGGGTAGAACCCTCTTACAAACATGTGTTTATGTATAGTGGAGAATGAGTTTTCCCATTTGAAGACTTGTAGCTCTCTCAGGATCCAGCCTAACACATACCAATGTGACCTTCAGACATGTTCTGTGAAGTACAGCCTAGGCCTCCTTATCACTGTTTTAGAAAAATGATTGCCACTGTGCAGTGAGCACGATGCCTACCTTCCTGGGTGCTGTGAAGATGAAGTATGATCATATGCTAGGTCATGCTCTAAAGCAGCGGTCCTCAAACATTTTAAACAGGGGGCCAGTTCACTGTCCCTCAGACCATTGTGGGGCCAGACTGTGGGCCCCAGGATGAGTAGGCTGCTAAGCAGGACAGGCAGTGGTGGCAAAAACAGGCTGGATAAATGTCCTAGGTGGGTTGCATGTGGCCCGCGGGCCATAGTTTGAGGATGCCTGCTCTAAAGCATGAAAATACCATGTGACAGTCATCCCAGAGGCGTAAGCAGGCTAAGAGATGACTAACCCAGAATTATCTGACCACGAAGTGGCGGGTCCAGGTCAGGACCCATTTGGCCCCAGTCCTCATCTGAAGCTAGTTCTTGCTTACTCTAAGCAAGAACATAGGGCCAGGTGCGGTGGCTCAGTCCTGTAATCCCAGCACTCTGGGAGGCCGAGGTGGGTAGATTGCTTGAGCTCAGGAGTTTGAGACCAGCCTGAGAAAAAACAAGACCCTATCTCTACTAAAAGTAGAAAAACTAGTCAGGCATTATGGCGTACACCTGTAGTCTTAGTTCTTCAGGACGCTGAGGCAAGAGGCTCTCTTGAGCCCAGGAGTTTGAGGTTGCTGTGAGGTATGATGCCAGGGCAAGGGCAATGGCAATCAAGTGAGACTCTGTCTCAAAAAAAAAAAAAAAGGCACATACATAGGACAAATAAATGAGACTGCAGTCCCCAAATGTGGGGAGCTCATCTCACCATTCCCCCAAAACCACTAACTCCAGATGTGGCACATAAAAAGGGCTTTTACAGGGCTTGTAATTGGAAATTGAAATCCACCACATGCAGGAATTTCTGCTTTTCTCACACGCTCCCTCCAGCGCCATTCTCCATGCTCACCTCACCCACAGAGAGTTCATTCCGTCTGGGGAGGGAGGGGTTGTTCTGCTGCCTGTCACAGCTCAAATGACGGGGATTAGGTGCTGAAACCAAATCTTAACGGTGAGCAGAGCGCAATCCTATGTAGTAGAAACACTATGTGACAAATATTTTCTTTAGCCCGAGGACTAAACACAGTTAACAAATATTGGTTAAGATCTTATTAGGTCCTAGATATTATATTCTTCTTCTATGGAAAAAATAGGTAAAAAATTGAAAAAGATATTCTGAGAATTAAAGTCAGACACTGCCTACATTACAAGCAAAAACAGAAAGGCAGGACACTGAAAAAAGTTAGTTGGCAAATTATTTCCCTTTTATTTCCAGTACTTAGAGGTTTCTCATACCTCTTAGGAATTTCTGTAACATATCTACTCGTCCTCTGTGGCTCCCAGGTGTGGCTCCTGGACCAGTACCATCAACATCAAGCAATGTGCTGGAAGTGCAAAATTTTACCTATGACAAGTGAAAGATGAGGTGTGTAGTTGCGGCCCAGCAAGCTGTGTGTTTAACAAGCCCTCCAGGTGATTCTAATTAGGGATTAAGTTTGTGAACCCCTGAAAGTAGTCTGCAAGTACCAGTGTGCCCTCTGATACGTTAACTGTTCCATCAGTGGCCTGAAACAATAGCTATGCTAGTCTAGGTCCCCAAGCCAAGTGGATGGCTGAGGAATGGCAATAATGTAGCATGCTGTGCTATAAAATTAAATGTAAAGTACTACATTAATAGCAAGGATTATGTCTCATGAATGAAATACTCCATAAACTGCAGGAATTCCCAGTCACATAAACATCAGTATAATAGCAATATAAGCAACGTGTTTAATCCATTCCTACCTTGCAGATTTTTCAACCTGTTTTATGCTGCAAAACCCATATTTTCATTTTTCTTATTTTATCTATTTTTAAGGTCCTCCTCGTTCTTTTGTACTTTTGTACAACTCACCTTATTAAAAATATGCCTAGGTCTTTGGTGACAATCAGACGGAATGATATTCTCGTGGACATTTTCCTATTCCTTGGTGAGGTCGGCATGGGAAATTGTGAAAACTTTCTCAAATCCTTAGTTAAACTCTATTATAGTTTAATTTTCTCCTGGGGATTGCCAAGGAAAATCTACATGTTATTTCATTCATTAAAATTCCCTTTAGTGATATCTAAATGGCTAATTCCCTACCTAGCTACAAGGGAAATGAAATCCTCAAATTTGATCAAAGTTAATCAAAACAGAGGTGTGCGACTCATTGGAAAGACAAAGCGTGCCTATTAAAAATGTTCCAAAAGAAGACACATGGATAAGCCTGCTGGAGGCCACTCTAACTTGTGTTATGATCATTTAAAAGGGATTTTAAATGACTATTTACGTTAGTATTCAATCAAAGGCACCTTCTATGACAGCCCTGTATTACAGGGAATATTTCCCCAGGTTCTGAGTTGCAAAGCACCCAGGGCTTTCCAGCCAGCTGACTGCGGGATCACATTTGACCTTTCACTTAATGGCAAGTCTATAATCACATTTTGTCACTTTTTTTTTTTTTACAAACTCTTAGTGAAAAGAAATCGGATGCAAGTCATAGATTATAAATAAGAAATAACTGAAGGTAAGAACAACTGGCTTGAGCCTCTTACCATGTCATTATTTTGTTTTTAAGTAAAATAGAATTAGGCCTAGGAAATTTTCATTTCTGTTTTAAATGTATGGCTTTTTTTTTAAACAGTGGGGCAACATGCTAAATAGGGTTAACATTTTTAAAAAGTGTTTTTAAAATCCTTTTCCTTTATATAACTATTTTCCTACTCCCAAAGATCAAACCTAAAGTATAGCATAGGCTCTCTGTGGGTTCTGCATCTGAATCATGGATCCAAAATATTGAGAGGGAAAAAAAAGTAATTAAATAAAAATAAATGAGAATACAAATACAGTATACAGTATAACAACAAAATAGTGAACTTCTTGTTATAAGTCAGAAGAGCTTTGCGAAGAGAAAAATGCCTAAAATTAATATATTCTGAGATGTATTTGGAGGACAAAGCAATTTTAATTAAATCTAGTCTTTTCCTCCTCATCTTCTGCTAATAGTTACTTGCATTTCCAGGGCTAAAGATGTTCAGCAATGTATAACTAAATTATATCCTGTAATACACTTACTATACTTAATAAATAACTATATTACAGAAATTACAAAAGTCTAGTTTCCAAAGTCATTAAATAACATTAATATTAAGGTTATCCTTTTATTTATAAGATAAAATGGATTTCACATTTTCACATGAATTTTTTTGGAAAAATTCTCCTTAACTCAGTGTGTGACACAACTTTTGGAGCCAAGACACAAGTATAAGAGGTACCTAACAAATGCAATCAGTGTGACCTGATTTCTTGTACCCTCAATGAATCCTCAACAATAAAAAAAAAAAAAAGGAAGGAAGAAAAAGAAAAATTCTCCTTAAATCACTACTTTTTTTGAGACAGAGTCTCACTTTGTCACCCTGGGTAAAGTGCGATGGCATCACAGCTCACAGCAACCTTAAACTTTGGGGCTCAAGCAGTTTTCTTGCCTCCATCTCCCAAGTAGCTGGGACTACAGGCACCCACCACAATACTCAGCTATTTTTAGAGATGGGGGTCTTGCTCTGACTCAGGCTGGTCTCGAACTGGTGAGCTCAGGCCTTCTACCTACCTTGGCCTCCCAGAGTGCTGGGATTACAGGTGCGAGCCACTGCACCCGGCCTTTCTTTTTTTTTTTTTTTTTAAATAATCAATTATGCCAAAGCCTAGGAGTATGGCCATCTAACATTTAAAATAGAAGGTGAGATGGGAGCAGAAGACCCACATTCCATTATAGTTTGCTGAGGCATGTGGAGCTCCCACCTGGGTTGTCCAGCTGTCCATTAGTCAATCAACACCAATCACCTGTATAGAAAAATAATTGCATCCAGGTGCATGCACAGCACAACTCCCCTGGATGGAAAAAGGGTTAAAATAACCGGACGTTATGGCCCTGCCTTTAGAGCATCTGTATGACATAGTCTAAGAATAATATCTATGACAACACGAACATCTATTTTGAATATCCTCATGCAGGAAGACCTGAAGCCACGTTAATTTAATCTCCTTTCCTAAATGTTAACAGCAGTGTGGAAATGGACGCTCTCATCCCTGTAATCAGTTGCACAGTGCACAAGGGCAGCGGTCTCTGGTGCCTCATCTGCGAGCTAATCTTTCATTTCATAGCAGATCTTTCCATATCAAACAACACAAATGACTTAATTTGCATGACAGGATTTGTAACGGGGCAAATCTAGTGTCAAAGTCGATTAAAGATTACACCAGAGAACTATCATAATCAGTCCTCTAATGAGCCTAAATAGTACATGTAAAGTCTCCCCTTTTTGCCATTCCAGTCATGTATAAAAGGGACTGTGTTTCTTTTCATCGATGAGCCAGTCCTTTGGTTCGCACATGACGCCCTACGTTGAGCTAAAGTCATGTCAGTCTGGTTTCAGAGGGAGAGAGAGGGAAATAATAAAGCAAACATCACTTCACAAATGACATTGCTTGGTATAAGCCAACGTTTGAAGCCCTTAATTCTTCTAATCTGCAAAATAGTCAATGCTAATGGGTTTTTGCCTTTGTGGAAGCTGATGCATAGAAAGAAAAACTTTAATGAGCTGCCTGGGCCGTGTGCTTACAGATACCTGTCAAATGTCTGTCATCTTAGCTATCGCTGAGGCATTATAAAGAAAGTAAGAAGGAAGGAGCGACAGTATTTGTACAAGCATTTTCATGCTAAAATGGCACAATTTTCTTCCTGTCATAATTTCATTGTATCTGAAAGTCAGGAAAGCTTAACCCTTTCCCTAGCGTGTCCTGTGCGGTTAGTCGTATGGTTCGATCTTGGAGCCAGCCGTTTAAAGACCGCATTGTGATTTTGTAAACAACATCTGTTAAATTTGTTTTCGAAAATGGAATAACCTACATTTAAAAGAATGTGACAACAAACTATTGTGAATCAATTGCTTCAAATCAATTGCTCCCAGGGAGATCAGGAATTTATTAAATGCAAAAATTCTGTAATGTGTGAGGCTGTCATTTGAATCAATTCTTTCTGAGTTCTTAATTTAATATTTCTTTGTATCTTTGTACACCTAATACACATACTGGGGCGATAAGATTAACACACGCCCCTCAGTCTCACCTTCTCTTTTATTGAAAAAAAGCAGGGAATGCAAATGTATCTTATTACTCCAGCACCTGCACGCTCAACTACAAGAAGCTTGTGTTTGCTTTATTTTCTGGGATTTATCATAACACACTGAGTTGGCAGAATGAAAAGTCTCTGTTCAGGTGTGATGTGACTTGTTTTTACTTTCTCAAATTAAAAAGAAATTCAACAGTATAGAGACAGCCCTGAGCACCCACGGACACACACAGGAGAACTTGCAAGTTCAAGGTCAAACAGCCTAGAGTTTTAAAGAAAAAAGATGCACTTTAACCCTTCAGATTCTTCAGTGTTTAGAGTAATAATAGAAGTGCACCATCTTCTGATCATTTTTTGTTTGCCGCACCCCTCAGCTCCAAAGAAATACGAAAGAAAAGAAAATGAAGTGCTTTCTGGAGAAGAAGGAGCTTTTTCCAGGGGAGCATGGGTGTGTTTTTGGATGTAATCTGGTGAGGGACCACTCTTCCCTCTGACTTACTGTGTAACGTCAAACACTTCTTTATTCTCATTGGTGTATATTTTAAAAATCACATGTTGAGATAATTCTCAAAGCTGATCGTGAAATGACAAGAATACAGTGAATATTCGTGAATAAAATAGGTGAAATTTTTTTTCTCCTGTGCATTGTGTTAAATAGCACTGTCCTGTGATGTGGTGTCCCCACAGAAGCCTGTTTTGGCGTATTGCAATAGTTACGTTACTCCATCTGCCAACTGAACTCCGAGGACGCCAAATTAGTGCACCAGCAAGTATCCTCCAGCAGATTCCAGGCATTTCTGATGATGCTTGATAATAAGCTGGGCACCCTTCATTCATGGCTAGGAGTCCCTAGGAGGTTTGTGAACTCAGAATTACCAATCCTTTCCAAGAAGACACATGAAGGGTGCAGCAAAGCAGAGCGCCCTCCATCTGCCGGTAAGTGTTATAGCAACCCTCTGGGCTTTGACTCATTTGCTTCCCCTCCCCTGTTACACCCTAAAGAGAACAACTTTAATGAGCTCATTGGTCTGTGTTGTTTCCCAAAAAACTATTGTGACTTGAGGGAGGAAGTATTAAATGTTTATGCTGCAGGTAAAATCCAAGGGCCCTAATTTGTTCTCTTTTCCCTTGCTTCCTTTTCCCAGAGTAGTAAGTCAAAACAAACTCAAGCAGAGGGCAAATTTCAGTCAAGTGACATTAAAATTTCAAATTAGATAACCCAAGCCAAAAGCAGTAGAATAAGGATGCCTGTAGCACTCAGTGCTGTGATGTGGCCCAAACCGGTCTCCAATTAGACAGCTCTTAAGGTTGGATTTATTGAAAAGAAATTAGGCCAATGTTAATTTGAAAGTGAATTATTTTCACACCCTTTGGTAGAAATGTTCAGCTATTTTGAAAAGAAACAAATTCACTACACCAGTGTAAAAAGCATCCTCCTTGGGCCTTATTATGATTTCCAAACAAGTAGAACCTTTTAAACTTTCATAAAAATGAATAGCAGAGCCCATTTTTGTGGAATATGGGGTCTTTATTTATTTAACAAATATTTATTGAGAACCTTCAATAAGTAGGTTCCACAGCATCATTTCTTTGAACAGAACTCACCACCGTGACACTAAGAGATAAATATTGGGGAAAACATTTCTGTGTTGTAAAGCTCTCTTCCTTGGAAAAATCTGGCCCCTCTCTGAAAGATTTGGGCTCAGAAGCTCCATTTTTATCCAATTAAATATAAAGATCTATTAAAGAGATCAGATGTCTAAAACGGTTTTGGAATGGCTGTGGTTGTTATTGCTTTGTCTTGTTTTTAAATCAAGAGATAAATTAGAAGCCCAGATCTACTTACATGCCTCTCCTCATTCCACGGGGCGTGCTAAAGCCCACCTACTTTATCTGTGACTTGAACATGTATTAAGCAGTCTGCACTTCAATTTCAACTTGCTGTTTATCAAGAGGCCCCCGGCTTTTCCCTCTCTGATCATTGTGTCTGTGCCAGGGTCTTTATGCCATATGGAAAATAGAACACCCAGACATCAGTGCACACATCTGAATAACATACATTAGCCATACATGTACGGTTTGGCCTCAAATTTCAACCACTTTCCAACGTCCCTGCCCCATTGTTTCTGCAGGGATACGATATGATGATGTGAATGGAAAGGCTGTAAGCCGAGATACTGAACAGCGCTCTGCATCCTCCCGCAGCACTCTGCGTACAGTTGGAAACAGCACCATTTGTATGTCAGAGTGCGTTTTTCCTGCAGTCCTAAACTCGCTTTCCCCTGGAACCCTCCTTCTGTGACCCAGTTGCTATACCTCTGATCCGCACTCCGGAGGCTGTCACAAGGGTCCCTCCTTCCCAGGAGTTGAACACACAATAGAGAAAAGGCCCTGGCTGGGAGGTTCAGCCGCCATTAACCCCTACCAGCTGTGCCTGTGGGGAGCCTTCTGGCCTGAATGTCCTTTCTCTGCGGCCGCCTTCATGCCACTAATCTAACCATTGTTGGGGAGGAATGCTGACAGCAGAAAAGAAATTTTTCTTGTGTCCATGCAAGTGTGTGTATCCATGTGTAAGTGAAGGAAGAGTGAAGGCTAATTTCTATAGTTGGCATGAATGGAGGGATTGGGAAAAAAACCTAGTTAAAATGTGTTTACTTGCTTAAAAGGCTCAGTCAATTTAAATAATTTCAGTAGTGTGCTCTATTTTTTTTTTTTTAAGGAAGGGGGAAGAAACTAGTTACTATTATAATTTTCTTTAAATCTCCTGAGATGTTTGGGCATGTTTAAGACTTTTAAAATTCACTGCCGACAGGAAAAAAAAAATCGAATTGAAATTCTTAAAAATACTGGCATAAAGTTACAGACTCACAGAATTACTCACTTCTAATGGACCTTAAAAAATTAGAGAAAGAGAACTGGTTATACAGGTCACATTTCCTTCAGAAAAAACAAAATCATTCACATTTAAGGCTCACGAAAGTTTGAAAAATCTGTTGGAATGGAAATGGGAAAGGATTTAGCTTTACCCATCACTTTTAATGAATCTAAAAAGAACCACTATTTAAAGAAAACAAAGTTTGCTTTCAATGAACCTCCTAGTTCAATAAAGAAACGTGATTTCCTCTTTAGTTTTAAAGAAGACATATTCAGACAGAGCAAGGCAGTAGTAACTTTGCAAACTCCAGGCAAATAATAGCAACGACCATAATTCTAATGACACCACCAGCAAATATCTTATTCACTGGAAAAGTTTATATAATTTCAATCTTTGAGGATTTCATCTGCCTTTTCAAAAGTGAGAGCCTTGAAGAGAAACTGTTTTTAAATTTAGTGCTCCATGTTGTCATCTGATGAAGTTCCGTAAAATACAACAGTTGGCCTATTGCAAATCAAATTAAGAATAATTCATGTAGAAATGTATTTTCTGGGCAATTAGACTGTATCGTAGTAGGGCAAATGTCTGATATAATAAAGCTCTACTTTGCATCTGTTCCTATGTCTAGACTGTGGCAATTACTGGTCCTTAGAACAACAGCAGCAAGATAATGTTCTACTCACAGGTTTTAGCCATTAGAACTCAAGATTATCTTTCTTTGTCCCTTGATTACCGCAATAATTTGATTGTGATAAAACAGATTTAATTTCATGACGTTCTACTTTTCTACGTTTGCGTGCATACACCCACATAAATGGAGAGAACAGGAGCAGGGACATTGTTTTTTAAAGCGTTAGAGGGAAATACCTTGGCACTCATCTCTGTAAGGTGCAGTGTGTTTGTCAAACCAAAACAACAGTGGAAAAGCTCTTATCTTCAAGCAATGTACCTGCCTCTTAGCTACTTCTCAAATGCCTCTATTTCTGAAGAAAGAAATTATCTTAGAGGAGAAAACGGGATAGCATAGAGATTGATGGAATAGACAAGAATAACAGCGTGGTTTTCATTCTCATTCATTACCTTACGCATTCAACCATCCTTTTAACAAATATTTACCAACTTTCTTCAATATGCAAGACAGTGCCAGGTTGTTTGGGAGCCACAAGGACAAATGCCACATACATTCTGCACTGAAGCAGTTTCCTAGGCTCAGTGCCAATAGCTCACAGCCACATACACTGGAGCTGGAGGGTTCAAATTCAGCCCAAGCCGGCCAAACAACAATGACAACTATAGTCAAAATATAGCCAGGCATGTGGTGGCCGCCTGTAGTCCCAGCTACTTGGGAGGGTGAGGTAGGAGAATCGCTTAAGCCCAAGAGTTTGAGGTTGCTGTTGCTGTCAGCTGTGATGCCATGGCACTCTACCAAGGGCGACATAGTGAGACTCCATCTCAAAAAAAAAAAAAAAGTTTCCTATCTAGTGTGAGAATTGCTGTGTTGTGTAAATAACTACATCAATAAGAAGAAATGTAATAATGCTATTAAGTCATTGCAAAAAAATCTAATCCTGTTTTCCCTCCAACCCTCTTGGTTATTACAGCAAGAGTTTTGCAGCTCTACCTTACCCAGTCTATAGCTGTAGAAGTTCTCAAAGGCAAAAGAATGGAAACTGAGCCAGTGTAACCTAAAGGAATCATTCTCAGGATTTCTCCAAATTATCTGAGCTCTTTGGATATGAACTCTGTCCCCAGACCCTCTTATCTTTTGTAATGTGTGGAGAAAGAATATTGGGTGGTTGGAGACTTTAGAGCAGAGACACACTGAAGGTTCTGAGTTTATCTTTGCAAAAGGCGAAGGGTTTGCAAGCAGGGCTGCTACCCTCAAGGTACACACCTCCTTCCTCCCTTATCTACGAACTGCAAAGAACAAGCAAGTGATTTCTACATTGAAGGAATTTGGGGTGGAGAAGCTGAGGTCAACATCAGATTTGAAATATTTAAAGTGGAGATAAAACTATTTCAGCAATGCAGACAATTCAGTGCGTTGTGGTAGGCGATAGTGCTGTTGGTAAAACATATCTCCTGATATCCTACACAACGAACAAATTTCCATCTGAATATGTTCCAACTGTTTTTGACAACTATGCAGTCACAGTTATGATTGGTGGAGAGCCATAGACTCTTGGACTTTCTGATACTGCAGGGCAAGAGGATTATGACAGATTCCGACCGCTGAGTTATCCACAAACAGATGTATTTCTAGTCTGCTTTTCAGTGGTCTCTCCGTCCTCATTTGAAAATGTGAAAGAAAAGTGGGTGCCTGAGATAACTCATCATTGTCCAAAGACTCCTTTCTTGCTTGTTGGGACCCAAATTGATGTCAGAGATGATCCTTCTACTATTGAGAAACTTGCCAAGAACAAACAGAAACCTATCACACCAGAGACTGCTGAAAAGCTGGCCCGTGACCTGAAGGCTGTCAAGTACGTGGAGTATTCTGCACTTACACAGAAAGGCCTAAAGAATGTATGTGATGAAGCAATAGTGGCTGCCCTGGAACCTCCAGAACCGAAGAAGAGCCGCAGGTGTGTGCTGCTATGAACATCTCTCCAGAACCCTTTCTGCACAGCTGGTGTCGGCATCATACTAAAAGCAATGTTTAAATCAAACTAAAGATTAAAAATTAAAATTCATTTTTGCAAAAAAAAATAGGAATTTGTGTCACTGCCTTATATAAAAATATACTCATTTAACCCTAAATTTTATAGAAATTAAGTATAGTTTCAGAATTTTTTTGCCTCCATAAATAAATAAATAAATAAACCAGAGTTGAAACTGATATGATTATGAGGCTTGTGATAGAACAAAATATAACCAAAGCAAAGAAGATAAAGTTGTTTTCACTTTTTTTTTTTTTTTTTTTTTTTTTGAGATGGAGCCTCAACCTATCCCCCTGGGTAGAGATGGAGCCTCAACCTATCCCCCCCCTCAACCTCCAACTCCTGGGCTCAAGCGAGTCTCCTGCCTCCGCCTCCCAAGTAGCTGGGACCACAGGCGCCTGCCACAACGCCCGGCCATTTTTTGGTTGCAGCCATCATTGTTGTTGGGCGGCCCAGGCTGGGGATTTGAACCTGCCACCTTAGGTGTATGTGGCTGGCACCTTAGCCGATTGAGCCACAGGTGCCGAGCCTGTTTTCACTTTTAATAATACCAAATGGTACATTTCTAGACTGGGTGCAGTGTTTCTCCTGAGGGAGAGATGGGAGGATTGTTTGTGCTCAGGAGTTTGAGACAAGCCCATGCAGAGAGAGACCCTGCCTCTACTAAAAATAGAAAAATAGTTAGGTGTGCTGTCTGGTGCCTGTAATCCTGGTTACTCAAGAGGCTGAGGCAAGAGGATCGATTGAACTCAAGAGTTAGGCTAATGCCACACACTCTAGCCTGGGCAACAGAGTGAGACTCTATGTCCAAAAAAAAGGTTTTTTTGATTTTTGTTTGGGATTTCAAAGAGATATTAAAAATGAGCAAAAATAGCAACATTTCAAAATCAATATGATGGTCGTACCAGTGATTTATACCCATGGTATCTTTGCGCCTCTTGCCCATAGGCAAAAAGTAGACCTAATTATGGAACCAACTATTACAGCAGCAAAATACAATATTTTTTTCTGATAGTGCAAAGATATGTTCAGACACATCAGCTAAACATGCCCCCAGCTTCATCTCTTTCTAGCCTTTCTTACCCACCTTATCTCCCAAGGCAGATATCCTCCTCCTGTCTGTGAGAATCTGCTGCACGCTTCACCGCTTCTGTTATTCCTCATGCTGTTCTCTCCAACTTCCTTTCCCCAAGTGTGGTTATGGAAATCCCAATCATCCCTCAAGATCCATATCCAAGCTTTGTACTGTTTCCTCCCAGTCAGTTTTAATCCCATTTAACTTATTCTGACCTTTGTGAAATGCAGTTCATCAGTCACCAGAAAACTCTTATACATGCCCACAGCAATTTCACTTCTAAATCTATTCCATAGAAATATACTCATACACAATGGCCAGTACATGGACATCGACTGTATCATCACAAGTATGTTCTAACACAGAAAGAATATAAATGCTCATCAACAGAGAATTGTTCAAATAAATTTTATTGTGGCTACATATTAGAATATTTCGTAGCCAATAAAAAGAATTAAGTAGATCGACATGTATTGACAAGAAAATAATTTTAACATATAAACACATCAAAAGTAGAAGATGAATTGAAGAATATTGAGTGATACTAGATTTACAGGTTATAGAACTGTGAGAAATAAATGTTTTTTTTTTTTTTTAGGTCGGGTGAGGTGGACACATGCCTGTAATTGTAGCACTGTGGGAGACCAAGGTGGGTCGATTGCCTGAGCAAGTTAGAAACCAGCTTGAGCAAGAGTGAGATCCCATCTCTACTAAAAATAGAAAAACTAGCCAGGCATAGTGGTACACATCTATAGCTCTACTCAGGAGGCTGAGACAAGAGGATCACTTGAGGCCAAGAGTTTGAGGTTGCTGTGAACTATGATGCCACAGCACTCTATCAAGGGTGACACAGTGAGAATCTCAACAACAAAAAAAAAGTTTATTTTTTAAGCCACCCAAGCTGATGTTTTGTTTAGCACCCTGAGCTGTCTGAGACACCATTGTACATATCACAGTTTCTTCATAAAGCATTGTGGAGTTATCTACTAAATTGAAACGACCCCTTGAGTGCCCTTTTGCCCTTGCTTGGGAATTCCTAGGGATATCACCTACATCAAGGACAAAGCCTAAGTCAATCCAAGAGTAAAGAGCAGCTTCTTCCAGGAGCAGCAGAAGCAGTGGGAAAGAGGTCAAAAAAGTGCTGACCACCTGCTCCCCCCTTCCTATCCATCCTACCATCTTGAAACCTGGATACACATACAAGAAGTGAACATGTGAGAGAATGACAAAACAAAAAAGAAATAGAAAAAAATTGTTTTCAAAAAATCAGCCCAAGAGACAACAATGGTAGAATTCACCTGGTTCCCCAAATCAGTAAAACTTAGTTTCACTGCTATTTGGTTTTGCCTCTAGATCCCTCCTTGACACTAGATCCTCAGGAGCATCTGGACGACAGGTGCCGAAAGAGCAGGCATCACAGTCTGGTGGGTCCTGCTTTTCAGATTCAGCTCTGGATGGATTTGCAGTCCTGAAAACATTACTTTGATCTCCAGCTTCTTCATCTGTAAAATGGGCTTAAAGATAACTACTTAAAACCACTGTGTTAAGGGTTAAGTGAAGCAGCATATACAAAATACCTGGAAAATGTACATGATTGTTCAAAATTTGGAGCTCTCTCTTTCTAGATACTGACCTTCTTCCAGTCATCTGCTACCAGTAGGCCCTTGGTGTAGTACAGTCCCAGTCTGGCAACCCATCCCCTGATGAATCCCTCTGGGAAGCAGGCAGAGCTCTAATTGCCTAGGGGCCTGCAGGCCTGCTCACCCCATTCCTTCCTTTGATGCTGCCTGTTCTCTGCTGCCTGCTTAGCCTTGGAACTTCCAACCAGCCCCCAGATCCCTGCTCTTCTGTCTGTCTTCCAAAGCTCAGAGAGTTTCAAAGCCTGGTAAAGGAAAGTGCTGGGGAGACAGTTCAGGGTTCAGGACCCAGAGCATCCTTTCTAGTCCAGAAACAACTTATCAAGACCTAAAAATTAAGTTTGCAAACTCACCACTGTGCACATACATATGTCAACAGCACTGTACAAACAACTTGGCAAGGTTTCATAACCTTGGTATATCAGTGTCTCACAGCTGTGTTCATGTCAACTTATGATGGTGTCTTGCTAAGTGACATTTATAATTGTTGTTGTGTGATTTTATGCACCATCATGAAGATGTTGGAACTTGAATTAGAGCAATGAACAAACATCATTCACTGTTAAACTTGGCAAGACTGGAAGTGAAATCAGGGACACATTATTCCAAGTTTATGGGGATAATGCCATGAAGAAAATGGTGGGGTACAAATGGATTAAATGCTTTTCTGAGGGGACAGAAAGTGTCACTGATGAAGAGAGGTCAGGGTAGCCAGTAATGAGCAGAACTGACTAAAACAGCGAAAAAATAGTGAAATTATGTGTCAGAATCATTGGCTGACTGTACGAAGCATAGCAGACCAAGGAAATGTTGATAGAGAAACAGGAATTTTCACTGAAAATCTTGGCCAACAAATCATGGCTCTTGCATCATAATAATGCAGCAGCTCACACAGTACTGTCTGTGAGTGAGTTTTTAGCCAGTATATCTTGCACTAATTCATTCATTCCAAATACTTACTGAGCATTTGCTGTGTACCAGATCTATTTCAGGTACTGGGGTAGAGAGGCAGGGATAAGATGGGCTGGGGCCTGCCCTTGTGCAGCTTCTAGTCTAGCGGAGAAAGGGTGCTAGTCAATGCCTGAACCAGCAGGGACAAGGAGTCATCAGTGATGAGAAAAGCAAGAAAAAGGTTCCCTGGGGAAGGCTTCTCCTGTGGCCTGCCTCTGGCCTAGCCTGGAGCACTATTTGTTAAACCTCAGGCACATTTACTTCCCTGGCTTCATGTGAGAAACTAGACAATGCATTTATTTATCCTTTCTTTCACCATGGCAGTGGATTTTTAAAACAGAAGTCTAGTTTACCATGTTTTGACTTCACAGTGATGTGAAAGTCATATGCATTCAGTAGAAACCGTACTTCAAGTACCCATAAGACCATTCTGGATGGTCTTGCCCACTTGCCAGCTAATGTTAGTCTTCTGAGCATGCTTCCACTAGGCTAGGCTAAAATGTTTGGTAAGTTAGATATATATTACAAGCTATTTTGGTTTTTGGGGTTTTTTTTGGTGAGGCTGAGTTTTGCTCTGTTCCCCTGGCTAGAGTGCCATGGCCTCAGCCTAGCTCACAGCAACAACAAATTCCTGGGCTCAAGCCATCCTTCTGCCTCAGCTTCCTAAGCAGCTGAGACTACAGACTTACACCACCATGCCTGGGTAATTTTTCTATTTTTAGTAGAGATAGGGGTCTCACTTTGCTCAGGCTGGTCTCAAACTCTTGAGCTCAAGTGATCCTCCTACCTTGGCCTCCCAGAGAGTCACTGCACCCAGCCACATGCATTTTTGACTTAGTATCTTCAACTTATGCCAGGTTTATTTGAACATAATCCCATTGTAAGTCATGGAGCATCTGTAGTAGTTCATAGGCCTCTTCTTTTTTAATACCTGAATACTGTTTGTCCTGGTGAAACCGCACATGTATCTCCAATAGACATAGCTGGACTGCCACTGGTTGCAGGCTCCTCCTTCCCCAGAGCACCCAGGGTACACATCTCCAAAACCAAGACCAGTGTTTGCAAAGTGCTATTTGCGACCATAAGTAGGCCACATCCAACATTTTTTACTGAAATAAACAGGATGGAAAATATTATAGCTACTCCATGCATAGTAAGAGTAAGTGTTATTTTGTGAAAAAAAAATTAGTATGAGTATATTCAGTCAGTAAATATTCGATTAAAAAATAATTCAATGCCTGTGTTATATAGGTCAATGCACAGTAAAATCATGTAAATAAAACAGATGAAAGCTCTTGTCATGATGCAAATTATAGTCTAGTATAATGTTACAAATATATACTAAGCACATATACTTATATATATAGGTACATATCAAATATACATATACATAAAATATATATGATATATTATGAGAGAGAGAAGTTTGAAGTCCACTGGTATAGTTTCTTCAGTACATCCTGAAGTTCATAATTTAAATCACAGCTATTTTAACATTAACTTAAAATTCCATAGCTCTAGAACATAATTATGTGTCAGTAAGGCTGTTATATACCATTCACTCAGTGGGATTTTAAAACATTGAATGATGTCATTAATCAGCTAACAAAGTCAACTGACCAGATCTCTATTTTGGGATGAAAAATTAAACTGCGATTGCCTGTCCCAATGCACTGACATCACAAGGAGAAGCTCCTGGGTCCGTGAAAGGTTTCTGGTGACTGAAATAAAAAGCTGGCATTGGACTTGAGGCCACCTATAAGTCAAATACCCATAGTGCTATGGGAATCCTCACGAGGAAGCACAGCCCTCTTTTCTGGCCTTTACCCTCTTTCGTATCTTACCTGAAGGTCACCTGTCTCTTCTGAAGTCTTCTTCAGGCCTCACTGCTACAGTGAGACCTCTACCTTCACTAATCAGCTCTTTGTTACACCTTTTGCTGCAGCAAGGCTTGTCAAACTTCATAGCACATACACATAACCTGGGGTCTCGTGAAGATGCAGATTCTGATTCTGAGGGTCTACAGTGGGTCCTGGGGATGTTGCATTTCTAACAAGTTCCCAAGTGACCACCCTGTGACTAGAAAGTCGAACACTTAAACACACATGCACACACAGCCACACGCGTGCACACATGCGTATCAGTGACTTGTCAATGTGTTGAGGGCAGGGACTATGACTCCCCCATGTCTACCTCACGGATGGTAGAAAACCATACAGTTTGTGTATTATGTTCTAGAAAATTAAATGACTGAGCACAAAGATTTTTTCATATTCCAGCCACTGAAGTACTAAGTAAGACACTGTAAAAGACTGAGTAAATACTAGCAACTTATGTCTTAAACATCACCTCTACTTTATTCGACTTGCAATCTTCATCAGCTTGTTTAGTTCACAGTCTACATGAGCACCACGGAGGTCTTTAAACACACACATGGTATGAAGTGAGACGTGGAAACACTGCCCCACAATTAACTGGTACAGAAAGATTCCACATAAAACATATCTGTCTACAAAAATAATAATAAAAACACGAAAAATCAGGGGCATTTACTTGTATTATATGATGTTATTTATTGGAAAAAATTAATCTATAAGCCTTTAAATCAGAAGTTGCAAACTACCTAGTAGTAGGCAGAATTCAGCCCATAGGTATGCTTTATGTGGGTTTTAATAGTTGCTAACAGCTAAAAATAGGGTAGGTTCACATAAAACTAATTCAGATGTCTGATACCTCTGAATAAGGTGTACATTTTAATGTCACTGCCCTACTATGCTACACTGTTGGTTTCCAAACTCTGCATTACATAGTAAGGTCTCTTGATATATTTGGATTATGTGAATGAGTCCAACTCATAATCTTCTCCAGAATACATTCACTACTTACAATTACGTTCAGTTGCATAGCTTATTTGGCCATTCTTGGAGCCTAACTACCACTTTTGTTCTATCAGCCAAGATGTTCTAATTCTCAGGTTAGCAATTTTCTCCATATTTGACTCCTCTTAATTGGACTTTTTTTCTCCTTTCAAAAATACATGAAGATATTCTAGAACATACACATTCCTACTAAATGAATAAAATACTTAACAGAAATAGACAATAACCACAAACTCATTAAGAAAATTGTTGGTGAAATTATATTGTTCAACATTAAAAGGTTATATGTCTTCATTCTATTTCTCCAACATATGTGATTTCATTGCAGACACTGGATCTCATTGATCTGAAATACATTTGTAGTTAGGTGCTCATGCCTATAATCTCAGCATTCTGGGAGGGCAAGGTGGGTAGATTGCCTGAACTCAGGAGTTCAAGATCAGCCTGAGCAAGAGTGAGACTCTGTCTCTCAAAACTAGCCAGGCATTGTGGTGGATGCCTATAGTCCCAGCTACTAGGGAGGCTGAGCCAAGAGGATTGCTTGTGCCCAAGATTTGAGGTTGCTGTGAGCTCTGATGCCATGACACTGTACCCAGAGCATAGAATGTGACTCTACCTCAAAAACTAAATAAATAAAATAAAATAAACTACATTTGTATATAAATGATCTCTACTATTGACCTGGCCACACATGCTGTATGGGTTTAAAAAAAGTCAGAATACAAATTACCACCACAAGACATACTGCATCATGCTGGAGACAGCTCAATTCCAGTTATGTGGCAAGTTTTATACCCTTCTTGCCACACCTGCAGTCCTCTAGGACATTGGTACTGGCACGTCCCTCACCGTCCTGCAATGTTCTCTCCTATTCACATGGCTGACTTCACTGCTTCCTCCAGTCTCTGCTCAGGTGTCTATTCCTGAGAGGGACCCTCCTAAACCACTGTAAATAGCAACCCAAATTCTATCACATTACCCTGTTTTATTTATCTCAATACTATATCTTGCTACCTAACACACATTGGTTACTATCTGTTTCTATTTCTATGTCTCCTCTGAAGCTAACCCCCATGAAGAAAGGGACTTGTTTTATTCTGGTGCCTTGAATAGTACCTCAAACATTGTAGGAAACATTTGATGAATGACTTGAAAAGTCTCTAAGTCTTGGAGTTCTGTAACCTCTGATTCCAGCATTTGACATTCAAGAGAGAATTACCAGCCATCCTCATCATATTTCCCCACACGAGTTCAGGTGCTCTTGCAGGGGGGCGGATAATAACCTGTTTATTTATTTTTCATAGTTCCTGTCTGTTTCTGGACTCAAGCTTTTCTCATGTGGTCCTCATTATCCCACGTGGATTATTATTCTCTGAGCCACTTTTTGTCAAATGATAGATGTTTAAAGAAAATATTGACATGCCATCCTAACATGCTCTTTGCTGTGGTTAGTAACAGAAGGGGAGGGGGGCCAGCCCCCAAACACAGCCCTTCATACACACGTCCCACCCCTCATTGTTTTGAAACACGGCCTCTCTTCCCAGAACATCATCCAAGAAAAACCAAGTGGTGGTGAAAAAGAATAAAAGATTCTAATTCTTTTTCTAAACTATGTTGGCTTGTGCTCTTCTGTGCTGTGAACACATACAACCCCACCAAGTTGAAATATCAAGGATTCAATGGCCAGCTTTTCAGACAACGTTGATACAATAGCTACATTTTAAAAAATCAAGAGCCTATTTCTAAAAAGCGCATCAAACAGCAGATTCGAAAGCATGTTCAGTGAAACGACCAATCTTTTCAGCCTCCCCCAGAGCCCTTTCAGAGCATCCCAGTTTATCAGGGAGCTGAGCTGCTGGGAACACTCATGGCCGAGGCTGAAACAGACAACTCATTTTCATTCTAAAGTGGCGAGGGCACAGAAGTGACTCTCACCCTCACTCAACTTACTCTGTCATCTTTAACTTGAGAAAATGACTTATTTCTTTCTCTCAGAAAATACTCTCTCTGTCACGTTATAACTAGGCAGACTTCTGAAGTGCTTTAGAAAAATAGTATTCTGAGAATATTCAATGCAGAGTCCTTAAACAGCTTAATAAATGTATTGATTACACAAGATTCAGCATACTGCTATGATATACCACTCATTTGGGATCAGACACGTATGGAGAAGTCTGTATTTTGCTGCAATGACACATAAATTCCCAGATATGTTCTTTTACATCAAGGATGGATAAATGTATAATTAAATAAAGCGAATGTTTTAGAAGTTCCTTTAGAAAGGGGAGCAGGCACATGTCAACCAAGTAACACAGGTTTCTACGCTATGTTGTGAATTGGCAGCAGAAACTTCAGGGAATAGGAACGCTCACGTCACGTTCTGTGCAGAATTCCTTGATACTCTGTGCACAGAGACTCGATTGTCCTCTGACACTTATGCTTTGATACTTCAGAGTCTCATTCTGGGTGGTAGCATCACACAGAAGATAATCTCGTGTCAAAACATTGCTATGTTAGGCTTTCCAAAAACACTTCTTTTCTCCTTAATTTTCCAATTCTGTGACCATGTCTGCCAAAAAAAAAAAAAGGGAAACTATCTAAAAAGTTTGAAAATTTAGGAAATCATTGTGGGTGCTTATGATGTAAATGGAGTATTGCCTTACTTATCATTACTTCTCCAGCGCAATAGTCTGTATTCCAGAAGCCCAGTGGAATACACTATTACTTGAATGTTCATCTGATAGCAAGATAATGTGGGTCTGCTTATTTGCATAATTTCTGTCCAGTTGCACGGATGGAATACACGATGCTACCTTTTAAAATTAGGCAGCTGTGTATATACCAGGTACTATCTAGAAAAAGGATGTTTTTTAAAAAGTAAGACTGGTTGTTAGTTTTCAAAGGAAAGATTTTTGAAAAACCTTCCACTTTAGAGAAGAGTGTAAAACCTTTGGAAGACTGGTATCTTTTAGAAACCGTGAAGTCTAAGAAAAGGAAAAAAAAAAATACAACTATTAAAATGCACATACACTGCTGGCTGGCACTGTTGTGACAGCCAGCAGTATCAGCGTCAGTCAATTATCTTCACAAATGCCTCTTGTGCTAATGAGCACTCACAAAAATCAGCAGACTTTTCTGGCAAGGAGAAAAGATCAGTTTCATTGCTTGCAGAACTAATTCAGGGTACAAAAGTGAAGGCTCCGCAATCGCTGCCTCTTTTACTGCTCCTTTTGTAAAGGCTTTTGATGTGCACTGAAGAGTTGGGCCTGTGTTTGGGCCTCTCCATCTCCAGTTCATTGCCTGCCATTAACATACATATCCATATGAAAAGTGCGCTAAGTCACTAACAGCTGTCCAGAAAGGAGTTTGAGAAGGAAAGCGAAAAAGGACCTATCCCTTCTCAAAATGCTGACAATACTATTTAGCCCCTTTTTGGCAATGATATACCTTACTTTTTAAAGCCGCCTTTCACTCAAAAAGGGACTAGGCATAATACAACATTCAAACACATAGTGGTTTTCATTTTGAAGCAGTCATTTGCTGTTTTCGGGGGGGGGGGGAGAGTCTATAGTTACTAGATGCAAAGGAAATCCATCATTCATGATCCATATGTAGATGGTGGGCACACACGCACACACACGCACACACACAGATACACACTCGCTCCATATTGGTTTTGCTGGATGCTGAATAACCTTACAGCTTCCATTTATCCCAGAGGAACCCCCCCCCCAGCAGACGCTCATGAGTGCCTTTATGCCCGTTGCCTTCTCCAATTTATGAGACTGACAGTTATCTATGGTTGCTTTATCAATGGATACTCTATTAGTAAAAAAAAAAAAAAAAAAAAAACTATCAGAATTGTTTCATAAATTAAAATTACAAAGATTTAATACTTCCTTTCTTAATGAGTTGATGAAAACTCCTTTCAGGGGGGAAAAAAGACAAGGTATAGAAATGCATAAGTCATTGCTTTGAGAAGGGAGATTTGTATTACATATTTTCAAGTTTGATAAGACCATTCAAGATAGCTGCATAATTGGAAGATCATGTCGTGTAGTGTCCACGGTAAACATTTTCTGGGGAAAGTGGTAACCATCAGCAAGTATGTAACTTACAAGTGGAAACAGTTAATTTTCCCTTAAGAAGAGGCTCTCAAGGCCATAGTAGAAAGCAATAAATAGATTTTAAATTAATGAGAAAGGGGGCTTCCCGATCATTTGGTCTTGGATTTAGTTTTGTCAAACTCAGAAAGAATGGATGTGATGGATAAATACTTCCAACCTCTGCCCACCCCCAGGCCCTGAGTTCGTGACCCTGAGGCCATTTCAAGGCCTGTGTTGCACCCAACATTTGCTGGCCTGAGCTTGAAACTGAGAAGAGGCAAAATCTGTCAATTAATCAGGATTTAACATAGTTTACAAGGACACTTCCTTCCCTTTCCTTGTCTTCTTTCTTCCTTCTTCTCTCCCTTCCTTCATGCCCTCCCTTCCTTCTTTTACTCTTTCTAAATCAGAATCAAAATGCTAGGGGAATGTACCAGCTCCCAATTCTGTAAAGATTTTCCTCCTGTAAGGCTCCACCCACCATGCAAAAACAGCTTGTGCTATATAAAAAACCAGACTTTAATCCCACTTGTTGCTCTCCCCTCCCTTTTTTTCCTTCCAGTTTCTACCCTTTTTACCGCAGCAGTATCTCTCCCAGATCAGTCACTAAAAATCTTTAACTTTGCCTATGTTGATCTGAAAATTAAATCTTATTTATTATGCATCCTGTTTGTTGTCCTTGAAGAACCCCAGCATTCATTTAAAGGGGTCCAGAATGACTTCTTAAACACATTTCTCTCTTTGCTGCAATTAAACAAAGTGGAGCTGTGATTAGTCCTCCACAGGGGGGAAAGAAAAAGACACCCTTGAATCAAAATGCGGGGACCTGGCTGGGCATTATTGCCTCACAATGCAGGAGTTTATTGCTGAAACCTTCTTATCCCTGAGCTCTGCACTCCATGGGAACTTCAGTCAGGTGGAAAGTTATTCTCTTCTCTGCAGCTTGAAGTATCGTAAGACCCGCGAAGGCCCCTAAAGCTCTTCCTAGTAACTGAGACATTTAGGATAATCTTTATGGGAGTTTTGCATGAGCTTCTGCTTTTTGTTGCACTTAGAAGGAGAGTTAATGATGAGCTTGCACTGGCTTCTCTCTCTCTCTTTTTTTTAAATCTAAGCCAAAAAGCGCCTGTTTAAGTTAAGTACCACCTCCCTCCAGCCCTTGGGAAACCACTCAAGAGGGCTTTGCTTGGCTCTGTGTTCATGACACATAATGAAAACAATTTTACGCTGTGGAGGGAAGTATCGGGCAATTACTGATGTAACAGCCACCTGCAGCAGCGAGCCCCTGGCTGCAGTGTGGCGCAGTTCATGAATATTTTATGGTGTGATGTTATTTTGAATGGCTGGGGCAGGTGAAGGAGGCTGGGGTGTAATAAGGAACTCTGCTGGAGGCTGTGTAGCTGTGTGTCTCCCCGCAGAGCCCACAGTGGAACACCAAGGAGCAAGCTGACCCCGCCTGGATGGAGGCAAGGGCAGCTGAAGCAAGAGGCTGTGACAAGTCACGGTGGGCACCCTTTACAAACCCTTGTGTGCCGATTTTACACACGATGTCCAGATTGAAAAGCCCCCGCATCAATCTTGTCTGATTTAATTTGATAAATTAAGTGTGGATAAGGATTAAACGAGAATTTTGTAACAGAGAAAACTTGTTCTTATTCTTTAATCCAGTTAAGGTAGGATGGGAGAAACCCTATAAAATAGAAAGCAGGCTCTGGGAGAAAGTGAAGTTAGAGAGAGCGGATTGTTTCTTGCTTTAGTGACCATGACTGCCACATAGAAGGGGAATGGAGATGCTGTTCTTGCTTACTGGTATTTGCATATGTGAAAATGTATGTAACCACACAAAATATTTGAAATCTATGTAACACATATCTACCATCACACACGTGCACTATATCTTATGGAAGGCCCAGAAATACAGGAGGTAAATAGGAATTGCAACATGTTTTACATAATGAAATATGGCTATTGATTTTTCATGAATAGATGGACTGTTTTTGAGTATCATTTCCTTTTTCAAAGGCTATTTTCCTAGTAGGAATTGTCAAGATTTAAGCTGAGAATCAAAACATAAAGAACACACTTTTAGCATTTCAAACTTCATGATTCCTCCATTGGCAATTTAAATTTTCAAGCACAAAAATCATATCGTATAGGACCAAGATATGTACAGTATAAAATGTATACTACATGAGGATGATATTTCTACAGACCGGAACTGTATGAACAAATACTAGTTATCTAGATAATTGATGGAAATTCAAAAGAATTCCAGTTAAGACCATTAACATTCTTTTTTTATTAATTTGCGATTTTTCTTTGAGAATGACAGAATGTCTTTTTGAGACAGAACTTGAGAAGGTTGGACGTTAGACGTTAGACCGAGTGGCTTTTCTGTGCTTAGAAGAAAATGCAAAACATTTACAGAATCCTTGGACCCAAACTGGCATAGAGCACGGAAGTTCTGAACAGAAGCACAGAAGGAAAACGTAGCTGACTAGACATTCTGAGAATAATGTGGGGCAACAGAGGAATTGCCAGAGTGACAATTTGAAGATTGTAAAAGATATTCTTTAATTTTTTGTAGGCGGTAGTTTTATAGGTATACTCATAACATTTCATAACATTAATTTAGAGCTCGTACCAGAATGAAATAATGTGGTGATATGTTACATTTTCCACTTTAACATTCACCTTGTGGTAGAATATTGAAGTACCACTGCTTCCAGCGGGTGACAATCCCATTTGCACTTCAAAAATTATCAAATCAGGATGACAAAGAGAAGTGCTCACACAAACTGGGCAGGAGCCACTTTATCAGATGACAGGACAGTATCTAAATTCTAATCTCATTATTTAGTATGGCATTACTATCTCGTGTGTCTATTGAAAGGATTGGCTTGGCTTGCTTGCCCACGTCATTTATGGCCTGTACATAACGTGTGATGGCCGTCCTTTTTAAATATTGGTACTTTTCATTAGCAAAGAAGAAATGATGACATCAGATGATCTTGAGGAGTCTTGTCACGGTAAGCGACCTTTATCCACAAACAGGTTGAATAAAGAGAAATGCAATAAAATACCAAATGGCATTAATAATAGCAGTATTAATAGAAATGAACGTATATTCAAGAAATTCCAAAATATTTAATTTATTGCCACTATATGTATTCTTTTCTGCTTCATAAAATATGTAATCAGGTGCTCTGATTAGCAATTTTATAAAGATCAAATTATAAACATGCAGTACATTTCAGATTCTTGTAATTAGATTTTTAGCTTAAGAGATGTAAAACTCTGTATGTAAACGACATTAGTTAACAGCCTGTCTTCTAGAAGAAAATTGCTGTTTGACAATTCTATAGAATGTTCAAGAAAGGTAATTATCCTGCCGTGGTTGTTAAAGATGCAGGTGTTGAATAAAGTCACTGCTTTAGCTTTTGCAGAAAACTCCAGTAGGGTAGAGAAAGGACACAGGATGACGTGACTCCATTGCCAAATCTTTTTATCCTCAGGATACCGGTTCACACTGTCTCCTCTTCTCACAAGCAGTATGGGAATGATCAGAGGGAAAAACATCCCAGCCATCCCACCAGTACAGAGAAGGTATGGTGCAAGAAAGGCAGATATCTCCAACAAATTCACAGGCACACTCCTATTTTCAAATGAGATATTGAAATAAAATATAATGCCGTTACCAAAAAAAAAAAAATCAGTCCGGGTGGCTCACGCCTGTAATCCTAGCACTCCAGGAGGCTGAGGCAGGTGGATTGTTTGAGCTCAGGAGTTCAAGACCCGCCTGAGCAAGCACAAGACCCCCTGTCTCTGCTAAGAATACGAAAACTAGCCAGGCGTGGTAGTACACGCCTGTAGTCTCTGTACTCAGGAGGCTGAGGCAAGAGATTCACTGGAGCCCAAGTGTTTGAGGTTGCTATGAGCTATGATGACTCCATGACACTCTACCAAGGGCGACATAGTGAGACTCTGCCTCAAAATAAATAAATAAATAAAATAAAATAAATATCAAAGACTGTTAAATATAAGAGAGACAAAGAAACTGAGTGTGGTAAAAGTTTGTCTTGTCTGACCTAGTTTTACAAAAATACTTAGGACTTTTCCACTCATTTGTTTACCGAAGTACGAGCACCATTCCTAGATACAAACTTAATTTTGAGATCACAAATTTCACTGAATTGTTAACTAAATTATTTAATTCAACTCTATTGTCTTATAATACTAGGCCATGTTGGGCCAAGGGAAGTGCTAAATGTTTTTATTTTATTGACGGGTCCACCACTTTTCATGGACCCAGAATGTTCGTGCATGTCCGTGTGCACACATGTACACATAGACACGTTCTGAGGGGTCAGTGTTATTGGAATAGATCTTCTGAGGGATAGTTGAGTCCTTGAGTTCAACAGCAGCCACAGTACCTTTTCTGCATTGAACATACAGAAAGGCTCTGAAAGATGTTTGTGTCATCATCTTTTTATATTGAATGAGAAGCAGAAGTTAACAGAAAGTGGGTCAATAAAAATTAAACACGCAAAAGGCAAGGAAAACACAAATGGTGAGCTGTTGGACACTTCATTCTCCTTTTGGCCTAGGTTATTGCTTTTAATACAAATCCTAAGAGTTGTGTTTCAATTGGAAAAGAAAAGATGGGTGCCATGATATAACTTTTTAGGGTCCCTAAACTCTTCAAAATAAATGTAAGAAACGCACTAGAAAGTCACACCATTTTCTCTTACCCCTACTGAAGGGATACCCGTACAGTTATCCTCGTGGCCTTAATTGTGCTAAAGAACTTTCGTCTCCATTCTCGTTCCCATAAGAATGTTTTCTCTTTTACCAAGCAGGTGATGTCTCTTCCTTCCCTTGGTCTTTCTTCAATGTCTGCAGACGCTGAGCTCGGCCAGTCTTACTTATTCCTTAATTGAGTGGAATTGCATTATTACTTTACCCTTGCAAATTCATGTACACCACAGCTCCCTAGAACCCTCCCACCCCTGACCCCCTCACTCCCAGTGGTGCAGTACAGCGGGCCTGAATGCCCCTCCTTGCTCCCTAGCCTAAGTTCCCAGCTCTTCTTCCTGGCAAAGGATATACTTTTCCCACTCTCAACCCCTGCCGGTGCTTTGGTAGTGCCCCTGCGGTACCTGATGGTCAATGGAAACAAACTCACCAACTTGAAACTACCCCATTTCTCCCTCTTTCTGTTTTCACAGAGCATCCTGGGTTCCCTAGGTGCTTTCTGCAGATCGCAGAGGCTCAGTTCCCACTGCAACCTTGTTAGAGCAGCAGGGAGATCTGTCCTGCCGCTGGAACCCAGGAGGAGCCCCCGAAAGTGGCAGCGTCTAAACCTGCACTCGGTTCCCTGGCCTCTTGGTGCGGTGCCCTCATTACGGTCCCGCGCGTCTCTCCTTTGCGTCAGTTTCACATAGCTGCAACACCGGAATTTACTTGAAGAGGTGAAATGTGCCTGCGTGTTGGCCATGGCAGGGTTAGGGACGCTGCTTCTCCTAAGCTAGGGCGTGGAGTCTGAGGCAAAGGGGGCGACAAGCAGCTGCTCCCTGTGGCCTTTCTGGAAAGCGGGCTGGGAAGAGGGGCAGAGAAGGAGGGAAGAGGGAGCCACTGGGGGTGGTGGACTGAGCGCTCCAAGGGTCCTTTTGGAGAAAGTCCCCAGCTACTTCTTAGTGACACCTATTGCTCACAGCTTCAGGCACTGGGCCATTATCTCTTCCTGCCTAGAAACACCATCTGAGCAACTTGATGGGCAGAAAATGTGAAACTTCTATGGCACTTTCACAAAGGAAACTGGCTTTCAGCTAATGATGAGAACGTCGGTTATGATTTCGCCTTTGAAGTCCAACTTCCTGCAAACAAGACTGCAGGAAATAGCATGTAGGTGTCATGAAGTTTTTATTAACCTGTATAGAGCAGTTGGCTCCCAGGATTTACGCTTAATCTTTTTAGGACAGAGCAGCTGCACCATTTCATGGGAACAACATCCTCAGTCTACACTATATGAAAATTCTAGAACATTCTGTAGTTTTCTGTGGAATGCAAATCCTGCTTCACTGAATTTATCTCACCCCATGTTTGCCCTCCCTCAATACATATCAGACACACTGATTATTTTTGTTCCTCAAACATGGTTAATTTGACCCTGCCTGAGAGAATCCTTAGCCTCCTTGGACTTGCTGTCCCCTTAGAGGGGGACAGGTCCCTGGCTGACTCCACTGGCACTGTCCTTTTATAGATTAAAAACCACTCCTCAGAGAGAGGACCATTTATCGTTGTCCCTCAATTGTCACAGCATCTTATTTCATAGTTTTAGTTACAGAAAAGGGTTATCTGAAATTGTTTATTTACCTTTTGGGTGTTTTTCCCCCAATACTGCTCCAAGAAAGTCTCATCTGCTTTTTTGACTGATAATTTCCAGTGCTTAGAACAGTGCCTTCTACATATAAAGGGCTCAAAAATATTTGCTGAGTGTATATGAATGAATGAATAGCTTGAGTGAAGAATTCATAATTAGCATTGTATTAACTCACATTTACTTAGCACGTTACAACTTAGAAACTGCGTGCCCTTAACTCATTCACCCTCTTGATGATCCTATGAAGGGGGTCATGGGACAGGAATTATGACCCATGAAACTTGAGGTTCTGAGAAGTTCCTGAACTGTGTGTGGCATCGGAAAGCTGAGTTTCCTGGGTTCCCTGAAGACCCTCTCTTTCCACTGCCTTAGTAGAACGAGGGTCCTAGAAAGTCACAGTGGAGTCAAGTTCACCTATGGTGGTGGGTAAATCAAATGCCAAAACCTTCTGTAATTTTCATGGAACTACAACACAGTAAAACTTGTCGTGATAGATGGGTAGGTAGATAATAGGTACAGATTTATACTTGACTGTACATCTTAGGTCAAATCAACTTCACAAATTTACGTTATATATAAGCACCTCAACGTTTATTTCTGAAGTAAAATTTTAATGATTTTTGCCTGTATGTTCATTGCTGGGGTTTAATTGGAAGAAATAACTTATTACTCTAAGGCAGAATTATAAGAAGCACCCTAACAGAATTCCTATAGCGTTAGTAAACTGTGACGTACTTAATCTGGCAAAGGATTCTAATAGTGGGAAATCAGTTATGAAATGATTTATTCTCTGATGTTAGGAAATAATCAAGTGTTTAAAAATAGAAATCTAAATTCTAAGACTTCTAATAGAAATTAGGTTTTGTTTTCTTTTTTTGCCAGAGTCTCACTCTGTTGCCTAGCCCAGAGTGCAATGGTGTGTGTCATCGCAGCTCGCTGCACTCTTAAACTCCTGAGCTCAAGTGATCCTCCAGCCTCAAGCTCTCAAGTAGGTGAGACTACAGGTACATGCCTCCACTCTGGCTAATTTTCCTGTTTTTTGCAGGGATTGGAGGAGGTCTCACTATGTTGCTCAGGATGGTCTCAAACCCCTGGCCTCAAAAGATCCTCCTTTCTTAGGCTACCAAAGTGCTAGGATTACAGGCATGAACCACCATGCCAAGCCTACTTCTTTGTAATTAATAATTATATGGACTCTTAACCGTTGGAAGGATTGCTGTAATTCAAACCTCTCATTTTGTAAGCAAGGATGCATGTGCTAAAGAGGCTAACTTACCCCAAGCTGACACCAGGTTGATGCTAAGAAGGGAGTTTTCATCTCTATTTTTGCTTCCATTCCAGTGTTTTTTCACTTCATCAAATTATGTCTGCCATGCCTGAATCAAAGGAGTTTAAATTGAATCATTATTCCAAAATAATAAAGCTTGACTCTTTAATGTAAATGTAAACCCCCATTTCCTTTAAATAAGTGATGGATTAAGTCATCAAAGCAAACACTCTACTTCTACTTATCAAAATTGTGTTGAAAGAAAGAGAAAGATTCCCAGCTTTTGATAGAAACCCATAAAGGAGGAGAAGTACACTCATGTCAATCAACACTTCTATTGAATTTTCATGTTATTTCTCCTTAAGAGAAAATTTGGCAATTTTTGTGAATGTTCTGAAATTAAAAATGTATTGCAGAATAATGAAATATTTTAGATACCAAATCAATAATTACCTCATTTGATTGACACAATGATTAAAAATAATATCATAGCAAGAGAGAGGCCCATTCTTTACTGAAAATAGAAAAATTAGTTAGACATTATGGCTGGTGCCTATAGTCCTGCTACTCAGGAGGCTGAGGTGGGAGGATCACTTGAACCAAGGCGTTTGGGGTTACTCTACAGTACTCTAGCCTGGGGCAACAGAGTGAGATTATGACTCAAAAAAAAAAAAACCACTATAAATAAGAAATCACTCCTCTAGATGGCAAAAGAATGGGTGGGACTTGATATCACTTTCATTATCCTCCTAGATTGCAAGAATTTATAATGCAACAGTCAAGCTTGTATAAGGCCAATAAATGTTACTTTTCAGCTCAACATGAGATGTATAATGCCTCTGATCTGACTTTCAAAAAACTATTTAGAGGCAAATATTAATACTCAAAATGTTGTCTAGCATATGGTGATAGTGGGTAGGTTTATATCATAAGAAAGAAAACCCCATTGTTTCAGAAAAAGAAACAGCAGAAGATTTTTATTGTTATAAATTACTGTAGACATCTGACCAAACAGGTTATTGAAGACCAATATATCCAACTGAGATGATAAGCTGGATATGAAGTGAAGAAAACCATAAAGAAAACCCATAATAAGATTCTTTTTTTTTTTTTCTTTCTTTAGCAGGCCCAAGCCAGGTTCAAACCCACCAACCCCAGTGCACAGGGCCAGTGCTCTAACCTTTAAGCTACGAGCCATAATAAGATTCTTAAGGCAAAGGTTTCAGATTTCTCCAGGGTGAACATGAAGAGCTGACTATCAAAGGAGCATGGGTCACAATTCAGGGAAGGCAAACCATTACCGATGTAAGGAAGCAGCAGCTATCGGTGGGATTATGTGATGTGCCTTCCTATTGGCAAAATGATTTATTCATAGGTGATATGTAGCATATTTTCACTCTATATAATTTACCCACACCAGTATTAACTCCTTCATATTGTTAATAAAGTAAAAGATGCAAGAAATGTTAATGTTCACTGAAGGACAGCACTGAAGCTATCTAGAGACAGAGCCTGACAGAGTAGTGTGGTCGGGTAAATTCGTCCTTGGGTTAGGGAGTCAGCATTTATTGGTTTTTCTCCGTATCTGTTGCTTAGAAAGTAGAAAGAAAGTCAGAGGCCTGGTCCTTCCTGACAGGAAGTTTACAGTTAAATCTTAGATTATAAACTAACGGGCCATCTCTTGTGTGGCTTGGGCAGATCACTTAGCTTTTAATTTGTTTGCTGTAAAATTACATGAGAAGACAGATTTGCTCCGAGAATAACAGCATAATGTTTAAGAGTGCAGATTTTGGATTCATACCAAACCAGACTTTGATTCTTGGTCTTTTATGCATTTTATATGATATTAAGCAAATAATTTAACCTTTGTATGGTGCCTGACACATATAAGTACCCCACAAATAGTAGCTATAGTTAGTAAGAATGACAAATCAAGGCCAGGAGCAATAACTCACACCTGTAATCCTAGCACTCTGGGAAGCCAAGGCAGGTAGATTGCTTTAGCTCAGGAGTTTGAGACCAGCCTAAGTAAGAGTCAGACCCTGTCTCTAAAAATACCTGGCCTTTGTGGCCAGTACCTGTAGTTCCAGACACTCAGGAGGCTGAGGTAAGAGAATCACCTGGGCCCAAGGGTTTGAGGTTGCTGTGAACTATGACGCCTGGCACTCTACTGAAGGTGACAAAGTGAGATGCTATCTAAATAAACAAAACAAATATACAAACAAAAATAAACTAATCATGAATTTATATAAGTCTCAAGAAATTTCTGAGGTTGTTACTGTAATCAAAGTCAAATAAATATTTTCTAGGAATAACTCATGAAAGAGGTGAGTTTTAGAATTTTGTAAGAGAAAGATGAAAATAGGTCATTATTTATGAAAATTGTAAATATGCAATTCTACTATAGAACTTTAGAATTATAGTATGAACACATAAAACTATAGTATAGTAACTATAGTTCATGGCTGCCTGAAATAACAAAGATTTGGGAAAAATAAATATCTATCATAAAATAATTATTAATATATTGAGCATTAACTATACTTTGTATAAGTTTTTAAAAATGAATGGCTCAGAGCCTGTGGCTCAAGTGGCTAAGGCACCAGCCATATACACCTATGGTGGCAGGTTCGAATCCAGGCCAGGTCCACCAAACAACAATGACGGCTGCAACCAAAAAATAGCTGGGCGTTGTGGCAGGACCCAGCTACTTGGGAGGCTGAGGCAGGAGACTCAGGAGTTGGAGGTTGCTGTGAGTTGTGATGCCAGGGCACTCTACCCAGGGGGACAGCTTGAGGCTCTGTCTCAAAAAAGAAAAAAATTAAGTGATAATTTATATTTTACACAACTCCTATGAAGTTGGTGACATTATTATCCCTATGTAACTACAGTCATAACAGAGAATTGTATGTATTTATATGTACTATCCTGAAATTCTGTTCAAGCAAAAATAAACATACAAAGTTTCAAAATTCCATCACATACACACACATGAACTATAATTTCAAATAAGGTGTATATGTATATGCATAATTGTCAGATTAGTTAAAAAAACATAACTCCACAATCTGCTTTTGTATAAAAGACTCAGTTTAAATATAAAGACAGAAAAATTAAAAGGGTATACATGAAGATACTAACCAAAAGTAAGCTGATATCCAGATATTTTTCCCAGGAAATTTTTAAATAATCAACCAATACTCAATAATATTAATATTACACAAAATTTTCCAGATATTGCAAAAAGTAGTAACATTTCTGAACTCCTATGAGGATAACATTAATCGGACACTAAACCTAGACAAAGGCAGTTTGGAAAACAAAAATTAAAGACCAATCCTGCTAGTAAATATATACACAAAAATCTTTAAGTTTAGCAAAATGACTATTGTGAATTCTTAAAGGATAAATACATAACAATCAATTCTGGTTTATTTCCAGAATGCAAGGTTGATTTAACATTACATTCAAATATCAAAGTAATTCATCTTATTAATGTCATAAATGATGAAAATCATATTATTGTCTCAACTAAAAAAATTAAAAGCCTATTCTTGATGAAAACTCTTAGCAAACTAAGAATATGAGGAAAATTTCTTGATCTAAAATACATTACTACCTACAAAAAAGAAAAAAAAACCCCAAAAGCAGCATCAGAATTAATGAGAAAATACTTAATTTTCCCCTGCATTTTCAGGAAAAACAAAACCCTGGTTACTGCCACCACTTCTAATCAATGTTGTATTAAATTAAATCTATTGCTTCATAGAAAATTATACTCAAACTTAATGACTTAATGTCATTTTTAGTACATGTCGCAATTTTTGTGGATCAGAAATTTAGTCAGAGGTTGGCTGGGTGATTCTTTTATTCTCCATGGAATTAATCAAAGCCACTTAACAATATTCAGCTGGAAAGCAGATAGCTCTGGAGGACCCAAGATGGCTCCACTCACAAGCCTACCACCTTAGCAAGGATGACTGAAAAGCTGAGCTCAGCTGGGACTACTGATCCAATTGTCTTTATCTGGCTTCACCACATAACTTGAGTTTGCCCACAGAATGAAGTAAGTTTTATATTATTTTATTTAAATTTTGTAACCATTTCTCTATTATTGGTCATTTAGTTACATATAATTTTGCACTGTAGTCAATAACAACTTTGTGCATAATGTTTTGTCCACATGTTCTATTTTTATTTTTTGCATGTGAGTAGTTTCATACAAAAGTAGAATTAGTAGGAGAAATAGTGTAAATACATTATTTGTTCCGTGGTGGTTGAGGGACTCAAGAGGGCAAGATGAAAGATGGCAGTCGTTGTCATGTCTATCCACAAAACTGGCCTGGCTTCACCTTTACCACATTCTGTTAGTCAATCAAGTCATAAAAGCCACTCAGATCAAGGGGAGAAAGGCAAGAAGAAGATAATTAGGTTCCATTTTTAATTGGTGCTTTTCTTTAATTGTCCTGTCTGGAGAACGGAAGAGATAAATCTGTTATTAACCAAAGTTGACATTATTATCTGTATAAAATCCCTACAACAACCTATTGGAATCAAAGAAGGAATTTAGCAAGGCCACTGTCAAAAGGGTAATACACAAAAATCAATTATATTTCTGTAAATAAATCATTAAAACATAGAAGATGAGATACTAAAAATGATATCTAAAAAAGAATAAAATCCATCAAGTATTGGGTAGTAAGTCAAACCAAGGATAGCTAAGAGTTCTACACTAAAAACATTATTGTGATAAATTAAGGAATACCTAAACAAATGGTAGTATAAGCCATGTGGATAAATTGGAAAACTGAATAGTATAAAGATGTCAGTTCTCATCTGTTGGATGTATAGTTTCAAGCAATCTCAACCATTATCCCAGAAGTGTGTGTGTGTGTGCGCACACATGCCAGTATGTGTATGTATAATATGAAAAAGCAGATTCTAAAATGTTTTCAATGTGTAAAGGGTTAAGAATAGCCAATGAAATTTTGAAGAAGAACATAACTTTCGGACCTAACCTACCACATTTAGAAATGACTCATAGATGGGTCTTGGTGAGGGGATAGACAGTAACCGATGGAACAAATTAGAATTCAGAAACAGACCCAAACACATAATGACACCTGACGTTTGACAAAGCTGACACTGCAGTGCAGTGGGGGAAGGAGGACAATTATTTTTTTCAACAAATGGTGCTGGGTCAATTGGCTGTTCATTTGAAAACAAATAAATGTTGAACCTTTTATCTCACAAGATTCACAAAATTCAATTCTAGTTAGATGGTAGATCTAAATGTGAAAGGTAAAAAAGATAATAGAGCTTTTAGGAGAAAACTTAGGAGCATATGTCATGACCTTGGAATAGGCAAAGATTGCATCAACAAGACACCAAACATAAAAGAAAAAAAAGGATAAATTGGATTACATAAAAATTAAGAACCTCTGTTCGTCCAAAAACACCATGATGGGAGAGAGGGAAAAAGCAACCTACAGAGTGGGAAAAATTAATTGTACCACATAGATCAGATAAAAAAAATTGTACTTAGAATATGAAATACTCCTGCAAAATAACAACTTAACAAACCAACAGAAAAATGAATCCAAGTGAATAGTATTAAACAAAAGATATCTAAATGCCCACAGAAAAAAACAGAGAACTTCAAACATAAACTGCAATGAGACACTGCTGCCTGCTTGCCAGAATGGCTGAACTTGAAATACAGGCATTGTCAGGGTTAGCAAGGACGTGCGGCAACCGAAACAAACTTCCACACTTCTGGTGCAAATGTAAATTGATACAACCACCCCGAAATACTATTTGGCGATATCAGCTAAGCTGAATATATACAGGTGCATAAAACAATATACCTTGTTTTATTGCACTTGGCTTTATTGTAGTTCTCAGGTATTGCATTTTTTACAAATGGAAGGTCTGGGACAACCCTGTATTGAGCAAATCCATCGGAACGAGTTTTCCAATAGTATGTGCTTATTTCACGTCTCTGTGTTACATTTGGGTAATTCTTGCAATATTGATATAATACTGTCCTCACTGTTATATTTCTTATGGTGATCTTTGCTGTTTTTATTGTGATTGTATTGGGGCACCACGAACCATGCCCTTATGAGACAGTGAACTTAGCTGATAAGTGTTGTGTGTGTCCTGACTGCTCCACTGACCATCTGTTCCCTCATCTTTCTCCCTCTTCCCTGGCCTCCCTCTTCCTTGAAGCAAAATAATATTGAAGTTAGGCCAATTAATCACTTTGCAGTGGCCTCTAATTGTTCTAGAGAAAGGAGTCACTTGTCTCTCATGTTGACTCAAAAGCCAGAAGTGATGATACTTAGGCGAGGCAGGCGTGTTAAAAGTCAGGATAGGCTGAAAGCTATGTCTCTTGTACCAGTTAACTAAGTTGTGAATGCAATATTTTTTAAAAAACATATTTTATTGATGTATCATTGTGCATATTTTTTAGGCACATATGATAGGCTGATACGCGTTGTGTCCACAATGTGTGAAAAGTTCTTGAAGGAAATTAAAAGTGCTATTTCAGTGAACACACAAAGGATAAGAAAGCAAAACAGTCTAATTCGTATAAAAGATCAAGCCAGCCACAACATTCTGTTAAGCCAAAACCTAACCCAGAGCAAGGCCCTCACTCTCTTCAATTCTTGAAGGCTGAGAGAGGTGAGGAAGCTGCAGCAGAAAAACTAAAAGCTAGAAGGGATTGGCTCAGGAGCTTTCACAGAAGAAAGTGTATTTTTTTAAAGTGCAAGGTGAAGCAGCCAGTGTTGATGTAGAACCAGCAGCAAGTTATCCAGAAGATCTCGCTGACATAATTGAAGCACGTGGCTACACTAAACACCAGATTTTTCTAGTGTAGTTGAAACAGCCTTCTATGGGAAGATGTCATTTAGTATTTTCTTAGCTAGAGAGGAAAAGTCAATAGTCAATAACTGGCTTTAAAGGGATGACTCTCTTGTTAGGAGCGAATGTAGCTGAGGACTTGAAACTGAAGCCAATGCTTGTTTACCATCCTGAGATTTTCTTAAGAATTATATGAAACGTACTCAGTCTATGTTCTTCTTCTTCTTCTTTTTTTTCCCTCAGCCTATGTTCTAAAAATGAGACGACAAGCCTAGATGGTGGCACGTCTGTTTATAGTCTGGTGTACTAAACATGTTAGGCCCATTGTTGAAAGCTACTGCTCAGAAGAAAGAGATTCTTTTCAAAATACTACTGTTCATTGGCAATGCACCCAGTCACCTATGAGTTCTGATGGAAATGTACAAAGGGACTAATAATGTTTTCATGCCCCTTAACACAACATTTGTTCTGCAGCCCATGTACTGCAGAGTCATTTTGGCTTATTCTTTAGGAAATGCACTTGTAAATTGCTGTAGATAGAATTCCTATGATGCATTTGGGCAAAGTAAATTGACAACTTCCTGGAAAAGATTCACCATTCTAGATGCTGTTAAGAACATTCACGATTCATGGGAAGAGGTCAAAATATCAACATTCATGGAAGTTTGGAGGAAGTTTTGAACTTTCGCTGAAGACTCTGAGAGGTCCAACATCAGTGGAAGAAGTGGCTACAGATGTGGAAATAGCAAGAGAACCAGAATTAGAAGTGGACCTTGAAGATGTGACTAAATTGCTATAGACTCACAATAAAACTTGAAGGAATTGAGGAGTTGCTTCTGAATGAGCAAATAAGGTGGTTTCTTGAAATGGAATCTACTCCTGATGAAGATACTATGAACTTTGTAATTTTGTTTTGTTTTTTAGAGACAGAGTCTCACTTTATTGCTCTTGGTAGAGTGCTGTAGTGTCACAGCTCACCGAAACCTCCAGCTCCTGGGTTCAGGAGATTCTCTTGCCTCAGTCTCCCAAGTAGCTGGGACTACCTGCACCCGCCACAACGCCTGGCTATTTTTTTGTTGCAGTTTGGCCAGGGCCGGGTTCAAACCACCACCCTTGGTATATGGGGCCAGTGCCCTACCCACTTAGCCACAGGCACTGCCCTATGAACTTTGTTGAAATGACAGCAAAGGATTTTTAGAGTATTATGTAATACTTAATTGATAAAGTAGCAGCAGGGTTTGAGATGATTGACTTCAATTTTGAAAAAAGTTCTACTATGAGTCAAATGGCATCTCCTGCTGCTGAGAAATTTTTCACGAAAGGGAGAATCAATTGACGTGGTGAAGTTGGTTGTTTTCTTATTCTAAGAAATTGCCACAGCCACCCCAGCCTTCAGCAATCAACACTTTGCTCAGTCAGTACAATCACCATGTAGGCAAGACCACCAGCAAAAGATTATGACTTGCTGAAGTCTCAGACAATCATTAGCATTTTTTGGCAATAAAATATTTTAAAATAGAGGTACGTGAATTTTTTAAACATAATGCTATTGCACACTTAATAGACTGTAGAATAGTGTAAACATAACTTTTATAAGCACTGGGAAACCAAAAACCTTGTGTATTTGCTTTATTGTGATATTCTCTTCATTTTAGTGGCCTAGCACCAAACCTGCATTATCTTTGAGCTATGCCTGTACACTGTAAAAGCATATCTACCCTCTGTCCTGCTACCATAATGAATAAGCATACGTATTACATTACACAGAGAAAACAAAATACCTTCAACCTAGAAATAGAGCAAGAACGACATATACCTCTGTAGTTCTGAGAGTCAAAATAAATGAAAGCTTCAACATTCCCTTTGAGTCTTGCCTGCCTTGCAAAAACAAATGTATTGCTTTTATAATTTTGTGATAATGGTATCTGAAGATAGGTCATGACCTTTGTGGATATGGTAATCATATTAAAAAGTTGCTTTTCTTCCATCGTGAATAGATGAGTCAACTTATGCAACCTTGGAAATCTTGCTGAGCTTTTCAATTAACCTGCTGATTTATTTTGCCTTGTTATTCATTTTTGAGCCCTCTGAAATCTGAGTCCCTTGCACCACTTTGCAGGTAAGGCTTTTTTCTTCAAGTCTGCAAGTCTTTTCTTGACAATTCTAAAACACGATACTATGTTCCTAGTTATGCCCAATACAATGAATGCACAGCATACATTTAACTGACATACACATATAAGACTGCTCGTAGCAGACCGTGAATAAATACATTGTGGTGTAGAATGGATAGAATAGATTAAATAAATAAATCGTGGTTTATTTATGAATAGAATACTATCTGACATAAAAATGAGCATGACACATTGTCATGAAAAGCAGTTCAGTACTCAGAAGGCTGACTGTGAATCTGTTAGCCCAGATAGTGTGGAGAACAGAAATTGTGCATGAGAAAGAAAAATAAGGTGGATAAATCCTTAGAATCCTGAGCAATTCTGCGAATCCAGACAGACATTTTTCAAGGATGATGCAACAGGGTGTAGGGGTTGGTAGTGGTATGAATAGAGTACTAAATTCCACCAAGAATAAGAAGAAACTGGGCCTGTAGAAACAAAGGAGTCAATACGTTCAGTCATGGTTATAGCCTTGCTTAGGGCTGATAAGCAGTAAATTTTCAACTATATTCTTGTCCTTTCTAATTTGGCTCATGATTAAATTGATTAGCTTAACATATCTTTTAAGTATTTCGTGTGTGGAATGTCTTTCAATGATGGGTGTGAATACAGCTGATGCGGTTACCAACTGCAGGTTTTTATCTAGCTAGAGCTTCTTAACCTTAATATGAAATGCAGAAATCATCAAATGTCACTCAATATTTAACAATCTAGTTTCTATATATGCAGGCACTAGGAAGACAGAATAAAAAATAAGATGTAGTCCCTTTTCTCAAAATGGCTAACAGTATACAAGGAAAGGGCTAAGGTTGCAGCATGTGAAACCACTCAGAGTACAAGATTGACGTTCCAGTGTCTACCTGTATGAAGAGTTAACACGCAAGTATCCGGCAGAAGGACTCAACTGAGTAAAGAAGTCATGCAGTGCATCACCAGAAATCCATATGTTACAGTAATATTTAGACTATTCATAGTATTAAATATGTTCGCATAGGTGTGGGGACTAATCATTTTTCAACATGCCCAAGTAAGATACCAGCTTGATGACCTTGAGAAAAAAAGCCTATGAATCATGGATGATTCTACATACTGAAATTTATCTTGACCCAATCACTCTGGCAGCTTTCACATGAAATGGAAGGTCAGTAACACTTTAGAAGCCTGGCAACTTTGCTACAGGGCACTCCTTGCTGATCATAACACAGAAAAACAAAAAATAAAGAAAGCATCCACTCTCACTATAAAAGTTACCATGGAGCTAGCACAGCCAAGAGAATCAAGATGGTGCTAGAACTAGTGAATTTTCTACCCAAAGCCAGCAACACAGAATCAGAGATGAAGTCCAACTCTGAGGTGAACACCTGGGTATTTTACTCCCTTGGCCGGCAGCAAAGATTATGAGGATAGATTCACAAGCATTTGCAAGGACCCTTGGAGCATTCTAGAAACATTTGGGAAGAGTCAGCATGAGTGGGGCTCTCTTTCAGTGCAGGGACTCAGGGGATGTAAATTGAAAATATTTATGTAAATGCCATCTCATCTGTTCACGTAACAGGTATTTATTGAAACTCTGTTCCTATGCCAGGCAGGATCTAGTCTCTGAGAATATGCTAATGAATAATGAATAATACAGATAAGGGAATCGCTTTCTAAGAGATTATATTCTAGTGGAGAGAAAGAGAAAATATAAACTTGGAAAATAATATTAAAGTTACACGAAGATTAATACTTCTGAAGAAAAAACCAAATGGCAATGGCATGAGGAATGCCTGGGTGGGTTTTTTAGCCAAGGCTGCTGTCTAGGCCACTCTGCAGATCTAAATGATGAAAGGTGGTAGCAATGAGAAGGTTAGGGAAGAAGAAACAGCACGATTTTAATCACAGACCTTTGGACCTGTTACTTACAGTAGCAGTTGGGCTTCTAGGTCACTGCTGTTATTTATAGACTACAATGGTCACAAAAGATTCTTAGAGAAGTCCTGTAGTTTCTGATGTAAGCTAATAGATGCACTGGAATCACAATAGAAAAGTCAGAAAAATTGTGCAAAGTCATCATTGTTCTTACACTGATAATATATCTGAAAACAATCTATTGACTTTCACAGGCACATATAGAGCTAAAATAATCTATAATTACTGAGTGATTCTACAGCTCCAATAGTATATTAATGTGTTTTTACCAACACCACCACATTGAATCTTACTGTAGAGGCTTCAAGTATCAGTGGAAAGACATGAAGTTTTTTTTTTTTCTTTTTGTCTTTGTACAAGACTTTATTAAAGGTCTTGACAGAGCAACATCCAGACTCCAGAATCATCTGCCAAGAGACCCTTTTATGCTATGGGGACTGTCTGGGGCATGGCAGGAGGCTCTGGTTTCCCACCCTTCTGTTCTGAGATAGGGATAGTAGGCAGTTAGTAGGCAGCATCTCATCTTTGGTTCCACGATGCTTACATGGTCAGGCAGAGGATTCTTAGGAACAGTCTTACCAGTAGAGTCCCAAGGTAGCAAGACATGAAGTTTTAAAGTTTGAAGACTTGAAGTCAGTGCTGTGTTCCTCACTGTGTTGTCTAAATAAACGTAGACAATCTACCTATTCTTTCTGATCTCAGGTTCTTCATTTGTAAATCAGAATGATGATACTAAGATCACAAAGTTATTGCAATGATGACATGAGATCAATGCTTATAAAAAAAGTTTTGTTCATTCCAAAACATCAAACTACTATTTTTCATTAGAATTTATTCATCCTGGCTTGGCACCTGTGGCTCAAGTGACTAAGGCACCAGCCACATACACTAAGGTAGTGGGTTCGAATCCAGCCCAGGCCCGCCAAACAACATGATGGACGGCTGCAACCAAAAAATAGCCCGGCATTGTGGTGGGCGCCTGTGGTCTCAGCTGCTTGGGAGGTGGAGGCAGGAGACTCGCTTGAGCCCAGGAGTTGGAGGTTGCTGTGAGCTGTGATGCCATGGCACTCTACCCAGGAGGAAAGCTTGAGGCTCTGCCTCAAAAAAAAAAAAAGAATTTATTCATCCTAAACCAAATCCAACCCCAAAGTTTGGAGTTATTTTAAATATCTACTACAACAGATATATCCTTTATAACATTTTTTCCCCTTGTGAAATGCCAACCAAGAAGAGCTGACTGGCATCTCCAGATGAAGCATCTGACTCTGGCTTCTCTCCAAAAAGACAAACTAATTATCAGATTTTTGCTGTGCATCATGCACAATTTCAGGGCATGAATCCATTTAGCCTTAAGCAATTGACATTGAAAATATTTGAGCCACACCTCTGTTCATTCATGTCAGCTTCTGAGAGAGCCTGTGGCCATTCTTGACTCATCATTCAAGAGGGAAGAGGACCACAGGAGAATGCTCCTTTGACAGTGGCTAAAGACAACTCAGATCTACTCACTAACAGATAGAACCATGGGTCATACTTTTTTCCTCTAAGGTCATACTTTTTTCCTCTTTTCTTTTTTCTTTTGGAAATACGTGAGCTATGACTTCTCAAAAATGAATCACAGGGCTACTTATTTCTAAAAGCAAGATATATTACATAGTGAAGCTTTGTAATAAACCTTGGCCTTTTATTGTACTAAACGACTGGACTGCAAAAGAATGGAATGCAAAGCTCCACAGAGAACGTTACTTAAAACAAGTATGAGTAACTCAGCTATGATTGGTAGGCCACATGTGACCTGCCTAGCTTTTTAATATGATCTATGATCTAATTTATTTTCTTAAATCTCAAATATTTTAAAATTAGACGTACAGAGGGTGCCCCCAAAATGTATACACATTTTAAGAAAGGAAAATGCTATATTAAAATTGTAATAATATTTACAAGAGATGAATAAAAGCCATGTTTGAACATCTTACAATTGCTGAAGTCAGATGTGACTTGAGTATCACAAATTTAATATAGTTTTTTCCTTTTTCAAAACATGTACACATTTTTTAGTACTATAGGTAGTTATTGAATTTTAAAAGCACATTTTCACTGATACATAATGATTGTACATATTTATGAGGTACATGTGGTACCATATGTAATGAAGAAAATGGGATATTCAGGGTATGCATTACCTCAAATATTTATCATTTCTTTTTGTTGGAACATTTCAAATTTGTCTTCTAGCTATTTTGAAACATACGGTAAATTATTATTTACGATAGTCATTCTACTGTGCTTTTGAACAATAGATGTTATTCCTTCTACCTAACTGTATGCTTGTACCCATTAGTCTACCCTTCTTCTTTTTCTCCCAACCCCTCCCAGCCTCTGTTAACTATCATTCTACTCTCTATTTCCTTAAGATCAACTTTTTTAGCTCTTGTACCTGGCTGCAAACATGAGAAACTTTCTCTTTATGTGCTGGGCTTTTTTCACTTAAAGACCTGCAAGTCTATTCATGTTGCGCAAGTGACAGGATTTCATTCTTCTGAATAATATTTAACTGTGCATATATGCTACATTTTCTTTATCTTTTCATCTGTTGATGAAAATTTAGGTTGATTTCATATCTTTGCTATTTTAATAAGGCTACAATGAACATGCGAGTATATCTCTTCCATATACAAATTTCCTTTCCATTGGATAAATAACCCAGTGGTGGTATTTCTGGATCATATAATAGTTTTATCTTTAAGTTTTTGAGAACCTCCATACTATTTTCCATATGGCTGTATTAACTTACATTCCCACTAACAATGTGTAAGAGTTTCCTTTTTTCCATATCCCCACTAGTTGTTATTTTTTGTCTTTTTCATAATTGCCGTTTTAACTGAGGTGAAAATATATCTTATCGTGGTTTTTATTTGCTTTTTTCTGACTACTAGGTATGTAGAACATTTTTCATATATATGTTGGCCATGTGTATGTATTCTTTGGGGGAAATGACTATTAAGGTTTTTGGATCATTTTTATTTTTATTTTTTATCATTTATAGAGTTTTATTAACATCATTGTGACAGTTTTAAATAACATAGAATTATCTCATGCTCCGCAGTCTGCCAAAATAAATTGACCAAATATATTAGACATACGTATCACAAATCTTTGTTGATCAAACTAGTTCTGACAAATTCCATTTATTTTCATTTCAGGGATGTCTTTTTCTTTAATGAAGTTCCTTAGATTGTGTGGCATGCAAAAGTTTTAAATGAAATTATTTGGAATTTTTCTGTTAAACTGTTTGAGTTCTTTGTATATTTTGGATATTAGTCCTTTGGTGGATGGATAGTTTGTGACTATTTTCTTCCACTCTATAGGTCATCTCTTTGATTGTTTCCTTTGCTGTGCAGAAGCACTTTAATTTAACATAGTACTATTTGTCTATTTTTATTTGTATTGCTTTTGCTTTTGAAGTTTTACCCATAAAATTTTGCCTTGACTAATGTCCTAAAGAGTTTCCCTTATGATTTCATCTAGTAGTTTTATAGGTTTGGTTCTGACCTCTAAATCTTCAATTCATTTTGAGTTGATTTTTTTGTATATGGTGAGACTTGGGTATTTTTTTCTTATTCTTCTACATGTGGATATCAGTTTTCTCCACATCATTTATTGAAGAGAATGTTTCTTCCCCAATGTATATTGGCACCTTTACCAAAAATCAGTCATGTATAAATACATTGATTTATTTCTGGAATCTCTGTTCTGTTTCATTGGTCTCTGCATCTATTTTATAAAACTATTATGGTGCTTTCATTAATGTAGCTTTACAATATATGTTGAAGTCAGGTTGTATGGTACCTGCAGCTTTCCTGTCTTTGTTCTGGACTGCTTTGGCAATTTGTATTTTTTTGTGTTTCTATGTAAATTTTAGAATTGATTTTTATGTTTCTGTGAAGAATTTCATTAGTATTTTTAGTATTACATTGAATCTAGAATGGGATGTTTTGGGTGGTATTTCTGTGAAGAAAGAATTTCATTAGTATTTTTAGTATTACACTGAATCTAGAATAGGATGCTTTGGGTGGTATTTAACAGTGATAACTACTCCTATCCATGAACATGGGATTACTTTCTGTTTAACTTCTCTTCAATTTCTTCTGTTAGTATTTTATGGTTTTCTTGTAGAAGTGTTTCACTTCCTTCATTAAATGTATTCCTGGGGTTGGGACGGGGTTGTAGCTATTGTAAATGTGATTCCTTTCTTGATTTCTTTTTGGCTAGTTCATCATTGGTTTACAGAAACATTACTGATTTTCATATCTTGATTTTGTATTCTATGGCTTTAGTGAATTCATTTACCAGTTCCAAGAGTCTCTTGGTAGAGTCTTTATAAGATTATGCCATCTGCACAGTTAGACAATTTTTATTTCTCTTTTTCAATTTACATTCCTATTATTTCTTTTTCTTGCCTGATTGCTCTGGCTAAGACTTCCAGTACTGTGCTGAACAAGACAACTGGAACACTTGTCTTGTTCCAGTTCATAGAGGAAAGGCTTTTATCTTCTCTCCCTTTAGTATGATGTTGGCTGTGAGTTTGTCATACATGGTCTTTATTATATTGAAGCATTTTCCTTCTATGCCTAATTCATTGAGTGTTTTTATCATGAAGTGATGTTGAATATTATCAAATTGTTTTTCTGCATCTAATAAGATAATCATATGATTTTTATTCTTTATTCTCTTGATGTAATATAATACATTTATTGATTTGCACATGTTGAACCATCCTTGTATCTCTGAGATAAATCCCATTTAACCATGGTGCTTTATTTATTTATTTATTTTTTATTTGTTACTCTATGGCCCTGGGTTTGGGTGCTGTGACATCATTATAGCTCACAGCAATCTCAGACTCTTGGGCTCAAGCAATCCTCATGCCTCACCTTCCTGAGTAGCCGAGACTAGAGGTGCCCACCACAACACCTGGCTAATTTTTCTTTTTTTTTAGTAAACAGAGGGTTTTGCTCTAGTTCAGGCTGGTTTCCAAAGTTCTGAGCTCAAGCAATCCACTCATCTTGGATGAGTGCTAGGATTACAGGCATGAGCCACTGCTTCCCAGAGGTGTGTTATCTTTTTGATGTACTGTTGGATCTGGTTTTCAAGTTTTTTTTTTTTTTTTGAGAATTTTTCCATCTGTGTTCATTAGTGATACTGGCCTGTAGTTTTCCTTTTGTTTTGTCCTTGTCTGGTTTTGTTGTCAGGATAATGCTGGCCTCATAGAATGATTTAGAAAGAATTTTCTCCTCTTCAATTTTTTTTGAATAGTTTGAAAGAAATTGGTGTTAGTTCTTTTTTATAAGTTTGGTGAATGTCAGCAGGAAAATCATCTGATCCTGGGTTTTCCTTTGTTGAGAGACTTTATTTACTTATTCAATCTCAATATCCTTTATTGATCTATTCAGAATTTTAATTCCTTCCTTGTTCAATCTGGGTAGGTTGCATGTGTCAAGGAACTTATCCCTTTCCTGTAAATTTTCCCATTTTTAGTGTATAATTGGTCATAATGTCCTCTAATGATTTTTTTCTTATTTCTGTGGTATCAGCTGTAATGTTTCCTTCTTTGTTTCTGATTTTATTTATTTGTATTATTTTTCCCTTGGTTAGTCCATCTTGACACTTAAAAATTCTGTTGGCATTTCAAAGAATCAACTTTTTATTTCTTTGATCCTACTTCCTTTTTTTTTTTTTTTTAGGGTATATGTATTCTATTCTGATATTATTTCTTTTCTTTTACTTGTTTTGGATTTATTTAGTTCTTACTTCTCCAGTTCCTTAAGGTACATTGTTAGGTTGTTTATTTGAGTTTTTCTACATTTTTGATATAGGTATTTAATATAGATTTCCTTCTTAGCACTGCTTTATTGTTCCTCATAGATTTTAGTATGTTGTGTTTCTATTTTCCTTTATTTCAAGACTTTTTAATTGAATTCTTAATTTTTGTCTTGATTCAGTAGTCATTTAAGAGCATCTAGTTTTATTTCCATGTATTTATACATTTTCCAGAGTTCATTTTGGTATTGAATTCCAGTTTTATCCCATTGTAGTCTGAGAAGATATTTGATAAAATTTCAATTTTTAAAAATTTATTGAGGCTTATTTTATAACCTGATATTTGGTGTATCCTTGAAAATGTTCCATGTACTAATGAAAAGAATGTGTATTCTGCAGCCCTTGGTTGAAATGTTCTGTAAATATATGTGAGATTCATTTGGTCTATGATACAAATTAAGTCTGATGTTTCTTTGCTGACTTTCTGTCTAGGTGATTTTTCAAATGCTGAAAGTGAGATGCTGAAGTCCACTACTATTAAGGTGTATCTCTCTCCTTAGCTCTAATAATATTTGTTTTATATGTCTGGCCCCCTCAGTGTTGAACACATATGTATTTAGAATTGTTATATCCTTTTGCTAAATTAATCCTTTGTCATTATATAATGACCTTCTTTGTCTCATCTTATGTTTTTTGACTTAAAGTGCATATTGTCTGACATAAATATAGCACATATGCTGCTCATGCTTTGTTTCTGTTTATGTGAATTTTTTTCTCTATTCCTTCACTTTCAGTCCATGTATGTCTTTACAGGTGAAGTGAGCTTCTTCTAGGCAGCATACAGTTGACTCTTTTTATTTTTTTATATTTATTTGTTTATTTATTATTTTATTTATTTATTTTTTGAGACAGAGCCTCAAGTTGTCACCCTGGGTAGAGTGTGGTGGCGTCACAGCTCACAGCAACCTCAAACTCTTAGGCTTAAACGATTCTCTTGCCTCAGCCTCCCAAGGAGCCAGGACTACAGGTGCCTGCTGTGGTGCCCACTACAACGCCCAGCTATTTTTTTATTGTTGCAGTTGTCATTGATTTAGCTGGCCCAGGCCAGGTTCGAACCCCTCAGCCTTGGTGTACATGGCCGGTGCCCTACCCACTGAGCTATGGGGGCCACCAGTTGAGTCTTTTTAAAAAAAATATTTATCTAATTTATATCTTTTACTTGGAGAGATTAAATTTATTACATTCAAGTATGTTATTGACAGGTGAGGACTTACTCCTATTATTCTATTAATAGTTTTCTGATTGCTTTTTTCCTTTGTTTCTTTCTTCCTCTTTTATTGTTACCTTTTTGGTTTGGTGTTTTTAAATATTGGTAGCATTTGACTCCTTTCTTGTCTTCATTATCATCTGTGTATTGGCTCAACCATTAAGTTTTATGCTTTTGTGTCTTTTCATAATGATAGATATCATCATTTTACTTCTAGATGTTGGACATCTTTAAGCAATTCAGTCTAGTGGTGCTGAATTTGCTCAGTATTTGCTTGTCTAGAAAGACATTATTTCTGTTGCATTTAAAAGGATAGCTTTGCTAAGTACAGTATTCTTAGCTGACAGGTATTTTTTTTTTCTTTTTAGCAGTTTGAATATAATCTCCCTTTTTCTCCTGGCCTATAAGGTTTCTGCTGCAAAATTCCTGTTTTTCTGATAAGGATTCCCCTACACATGACTTGATGTTTTCTCTTCCTTCTTTTAGAATCTCTCTTTGTCTTTGACTTTTGACAATTTGGTTATAAAGTGTATTGGAGGGGACCTTTTTAGGTTGACTCTATTTTAGATCTTTGAGCTTCCCATACCTAGATGTCTATATCTCTTGCAAGAGTTTCAATTTGTGGGGAAGGGGAGGGGAGAAGGGTGGCTTGGTGGTGGAAGGGTGACTGGAAAGATCACCTATATGGTCTGTCTAACAAAGGTACAAGTGAACTTTTCTAGAACTAGAGTATAAATGTTTTGAAACAATGACTAAGTAAATGACATGAAGTCTATGTTAACCAGTTTGATGAAAGTATTTCAAATTATATATGAAAACACTACACTGTACCCCATGTTTGCATTAATGTATACAGCTATCATTTAATAAGAAAAAAAAAGAGTTTGAATTTGTCAGCCATCATTTAGGTTTTCTATGACTTTGCTTATTTCTTCTCCTTCTGGAACTCTCAAAATTAAATATTTGATTGTTTTATGGTGTCTTATTTGTCATGTAGGCTTTTTCATATTTTTTTTTCCTTTTTGAGTGAATGGACTATTTCAAAAGACCTGTCTTCAGGTTCAGATATTCTCTTTTTTTTTTTTTTTTTTTTTGAGACGGAGCCTCAAGCTTTCCCCCTGGGTAGAGTGCCATGGCATTACAGCTCATAGCAACCTCCAACTCCTGGGCTCAAGCGAGTCTCCTGCCTCAGCCTCCCAAGTAGCTGGGACCACAGGCTCCCGCCACAACGCCCGGCCATTTTTTGGTTGTAGCCATCATTGTTGTTTGGCAGGCCGGGCTGGGGATTCAAACCCGCCACCTTAGGTGTACGTGGCTGGCGCCTTAGCTGATTGAGCCACAGGTGCCGAGCCCAGATAATCTAGTCTATTGTTGAAGCTCTTGATTATATGTTTTATTTCATTCATTGACTTCTTCATTCCTGGATTTCCATTTGTTTTTTTTTTTTTATGGCATCCATCTTCTTGATGGATTTCTCATTCAAATGAGATGAGTTGTTTCCCCGATTTCTTTGTATTATTTATCTGTGTTTTCTTATAGCTCACTAAGTTTTGTAAATATCATTATTTTGAATTTTTGTCAGGTATTTCATAGATTTTCTTTTCATTAGAACCTGTTACTGAAGAATTTCTGTGTTCCTTTGGCAATGTCATCTTTCTTTGTTTTTTAATGTTTCTTTTGTCCTTTTGTAGATAACTGTGCATCTGCTGTAATACTCACTTCCTCCATTTATATGAATTGGCATCAGTAGGGAAAGACTTTTTCCTGTAGATGCATTTATAGTTTTGGTTTAGTAGGATGCTTGACATTGGTTCTAGGTGGACACAGTCATGTAGTGTTTGTATGATTTCTTCAGCAGAGATCAGTGTCAATTATGTCTATGAGTTCTTCAATGGCCTACACTGCCACTGTTAATGAGACTGTGGTAAGTCTTTCCTGGGGATGGGAACATCAGGTGGGTTAATCCATAGGCACCAGTGGTGGCAGCAGTGTGCCTCATGTGTCAGTTTCCAGGCCTTGGCAAAATATACATGGGTGGTAAATAAAGGTAGGCCTGTCCTGTCCTATGTCCTTCAGCTTACTTGTTCAGGTGCTGGAAATAGTAGCAGTGGGACAGGTGGAAGGGTGGTTCCTTATACCCTCTGGGTAGCATCCATGATGTTAGCAGTGGCAGTAGCAGCAATAAGCCAAATTTTTGGTTTCTGAGTGGCATGTATGGGCCCCAGCTGTGGCAATAGTGGAATGGGTAGGCCAGTTACTAGACCCCCAAAGCTGGCCACACAGGTGGGTGTCAATGACTGCAGTCATGTGTTGGACAGACACCTGAGGATAAAAAAGAACTTTCCAACAACAGGACAAAAACTCAGATGAGTTTAAATTGAGTGGAATAGCCACATTTTCTTCCTTTCTCTATTCCAGCACTGACAAACAATAGATTCCCCAAATGACAAATATTGCTGTTGTCCCACAATGTGTATTTCATACCTTGTCCTTTGTCAATAGAGTCCACTAGTTTAGCTGAGCAGAAGACTGCTTGCCAATAGGTATTTTTAAGTTCTGGCTAACAGGAGCAAAAGAGTTGTGTGCAATTTCTAGATTGTGTTAGAGTGAAATAGAAAGCCCTTCTTCCCTTTCTTGTCCTCTTCCTATTAGCTAGAATAAAATGTGATATGGGAATTCAAGCCATTGGGTTAGACCATGACGTGGAAGCCATGAGCTAAAGATCAATAAAGTAGACAAGCCTGGGTCCTCCACATGGTGGAATTGTCATAGCAGCCTTGAACTGTTAATGCTCAGACTATTTACAGACAATTGAATTAGACAGTAATAAACTTTTCTCTTTTTTATGCCTTTGTTATAGTAGCCAAACTCATATCCTAACATAGCTCTCTGTGTATGAAGTTGATAATGGAACTAATTCCATTCAAAGCTTTGCTGCTGTAATGGCTATGTTATCTTACAAAGACCAGGCTTTGTCTCTCTGAACCTTAGTTCTTTTAGCTGGAAAGTAGAAACAATAATCGTATGCACATCATGTGTTGCAAATATTAAATGAGAAGGGACATGTGAACATCATTTGTGAACTCTAAGGCACTTGAAAAATACAAAGGTTGAAAGATTAAAATGTAATTTCTGATTCTTCCTCAAACATGCTTGGCTTTTTAACATTTTATTGTCTAAAAGGCTTTGCCAATTTTCTCATTGACTTTCATTTATTTAATAAGGTCAGCAATATAATTTGTGGAATGTATATAAACTTTTTTCTTCCAGGACTTAATAAGGCTATGTTTATTTTGGATGAAAACAAATGGGGAACCCATTAATTTTTATTTGTCTTAATTAGCTTTTGTAAAATTGTTTACTAACTACAGGCTTAAAAAATGTCTAAATGTTTATTCCTCTCAGTGACTCTGTGTAAATGAACACAGTTGCTCAATTGCAGATTCAGAATGAATAACTTGAAAAGGGAATTTGAAAGGCTGCATGTTGGGTAGGGTTAGAGGGCAAGTTACAGAAATTAGGTCTGGCTGCCCACAGAGTGTGAAAGTGGAAAATAACCAATCTTTTCACACAAAGGAGGTCAGGAGACATACTCTGTGACCCAGGAAGCATGGAGACAACAAATTTGTATGTTCTCAGTGATGCATTTTGTCTTTCAGCTTCAGATTTCTGAACTCTGGATTAAGCCACTGTTTAAGTTCCATATTCAGAAAGTGCTAACAGCAGTTTAAAGAGAAGGGCAGAGAAGGGAGGAGGCTGGCCACTGGGCATGCCTTTCTAGGGTCCTGCCATTTGGGTGGGCTCCATGGACCCGAGCAACGAATCCATGAACCCTTCTGTTGGCTTTTTGATTATTCTTATCTTTCACTTTCACTTCTTCCCATTCTACCTTCGATGGAACCAGAGATGTAGCAGAATAAAATCAGCATTTGCAAACCAAAGAGGTAATATTGAATTCATATATTTTTTGTATCAACAGTACTTAAGTAAAGGTTTTATTAATGTCTAATACAATGAAAGTGTGAATGAATATTTGGTTCCTTTGGTTATCCTTTTGTTCATACTTATAAGACTCACCCTAGTAGTTTTTTCTTTTTTTGAAAAAAGATTTTCAGGGCCAAGTGAGGTAGCTCATGTTTGTAGTCCTAGCACTCTGGGAGGCTAAGGCAGGTGGATAGCTTGAGTACACAAGTTTGAGACCAGCCTGAGCAAGAGGATCACTTGATCCCAAGAGTTTGAGGCTGCTGTGAGGCATTCTACTGAGGGTGACAAAGTAAGACTCTGTCTCACACACACACAAAAAAGTTAAAAATAAAAAAATAAAGTTTTTCACTGACAATATTTTGCCATGTTTCTGTATGAATTTAAAAATCATTCTTAATAAGCAACCACATCTTAAATTTATAACTAAGTGGTCACACAGATCTTCCTTCTGTTCTTTTTGTGTTTGGCATATACTGGGCATCTTTTGGGACCTGTTACACATGCAAAGGGTTGTTCTTCTAGGTGAATAATAAACTGATACCTTATATAAGTGCAATTATATTACCTTTTGTGACTGGCTTGGAACAATGTCTCCAAGGTTTATCCATATGATAGCATATGGCAAAATCTCCTTTGTTTTAAAGGTTGAATAACACTGCATTGTATGTATACACTACATTTGGTTTGTCCATTCACCATTGAGGGAATACTTGGGTTGCTTCCAAATTTTGGCTATCTATTGTGAATAACATTGCTATGAGTGTGCGTGGACTAATACCTCCTTGAGATTGTGCTTTCAATACCTTTAGGTCTTTCTTTACACAAATGGGGGATTGCTGGATCACATTTTAATTCTGTTTAACTTTTTGAAGAACCATCACTCTATTTTCAACAGTGGTGACATCATTGTAAATTTCCTCCACCGGTGCACTAGATTTCCAGTTTCTCCATATCTTTACTAGCACTTATTGTTTTCTGTTGTTGTTTGGATAGTAGCCATCCTAAGGAGTAAAAAGTGGCTTTTCATTGTGGTTTTGATTTGCATTACTAGGATGATAAATAATGTTGACCATCTTTTCCTGAGCATGTTGGTCATTTGTATATTACCTTTGGTATTTATTCAAGTACTTTGACCATTGTTTATAGGAGTTTTCTGTGTATTCTTTATGTGACCTCCTTGTCAGGTATCTGATTTACAGGTATTTTCTCCCATTCTATAGGTTGCCTTTGATACCGCTGTGTCCTTTGGTACATAAATCTTTTACATTTGGATGTAGTCCAATTTAGCTACTTTTAATTTGTAGTCTGTGCTTCTTTTTTTTTTTGAGACAGAGTCTCACTATGTCACCCTTGGTAGAGTGCCATGGTGTCATAGCTCACAGCAACCTCAAACTCTTAGGCTTAAGTGATTCTCTTGCCTCAGTCTCCCAAGTAGCTGGGACTACAAGAGCCCACCAAACTGCCTGGCTAGTTTTTGGTTGCAGTTGTTTAGCAGGCCTGGGCCAGGCTCAAATCCACTATCTTTGGTGTATGTGACCGGTGACCTACTCACTGAGTATGGGAGGATGGGGGGGACAGGCCTGTACTCAGTGTTTTTATTGTTATATCCAAAATATCAATGCCAAATCCACTGTCCAGCTTTCTTCCCATATTTTCTTCTAGGAATTTTATGGTTTAGCCCTTAATATTTAAGTCTTCAATTCACTGTGAATTAATTTTTGTGTATGGTGTTATGTCAGAGTCTAACTTCATTCTCTTACATGTGGATGTCTGGCTGTCCTAGTACCTTTTGCTGAATAGACTGTCTTTTCCCCACTGGATGGTCTTGGCACCCTTGTAAAATCATTCAATCATTCATGACCAGGTTTATTTCTGTCTAGGCCAGTACCACCCTATTTTGAAAACAGGAAGTGTAAGACCTTAAATTTGCACCTTTTTAAGATTGTTTTGTTATTTGGGGGTCCCTGGAGATTCCATATGCCTAATGCTTTGCTAAATTTGCTTTAGTTCTTACCATTCTTTTGTGGAACCTTAAGTGTTTTCTACGTATGAGATTACATCATTTGCAAATTGGTAACTTTACACCTTTCTTTTCAATTTGAGTGTCTTTTATTTTTTTTCTCTTGCCTAATTGCTCTTTCAGTTATTGGTGTTACCGGATCACATGTGTATGTATTGTGTAACTGAAATAGGCTTTTTTTGATTCATTAAGTCTCTTAAATCATGTACAAAACAAAAACAGTGCTAGCTCTTATAATTGTCCATGTGTTTACCTTTACCAAGACATCTTCATTTCTTCATCAAGCTTTGAGTTCCTGTCTAGTGTCCTTCCTTTTCAACTGGAAGCATTCCCGTTATTGTAGGCCAATTCTGGTGGTAGTCAACTTTTGGTTATCTGGAAATGTCTTAATTTCTTCCTCATTTTTGAAGCATAGTTTGTTAGATATGAGATTCTTGGTTGACAGGACTTCTCTTTTTTTTTTTTTAATATTTCAACCTACTGACTTTTGGTCTCTAAGGTTTTTGATGACACATGTAATGTCAATTGTAGGGGAAATTATGATGGGTATTATCTTCCTTGCAGCTTTGTAGATGTTAACGGACCTTGTGTATATCATATAGCACAGAACACATTTGTACAGTATGGTGGCAGCTATATTGTAGCACATTCTGACACCAATCATAATGCAAAGAAAAAGAAATTGAATATTTCAAGGATCTACATGATGAGGTCTTTAAAAGCCTGAAATTATTACAGATTTTCAAACTATAAATGAAAATGCCACTGAAGTATCAGACAAGTTTAAATTTCTAATAAACTAAATATCATTCTCTATAACCCATGTAAACAAGAAGTACTTACTTTTCTTTAAAGAGGAAAATGTCCTTGCAACCAAAAAAGAAAAAGAAAAAAACCATAAACACTGTGAGTTTTCCCCAGCCATGATTGACCCATTTCCAGTTCCTTTTTTTTTTTTGAGTCAGAGTCTTACTTTGCCACCTTCGGTAGAGTGCTATGGCATCATAGCTCACAGCAACCTCAAATTTGGGGGCTCAAGTGGTTCTCTTGCCTAAGCCTCCCAAGTAGCTGGGACTACAGGCACCCACCACAATGCCTGGCTATTTTTAGAGACAGGGTCTCACTCTTGCTCGGGCTTGTTTCAAACTCCTGAGCTCATGCAATCCACTCACTTTGGCCTCCCAGAGTGCTAGGATTATAGGCCTGAGCCACCATGCCCAGCCTCCATTTCATGTTCTAACCTCCTAAATAGCCATTGGGGCTAAAATCTATATAAGCCCCTGTCTCAACCTAGGTCTTTGGTACCTTACAGTCCAAGAAGCTGCTTTTATGACCTATGGACTTTGTAGCTAAAGTGTGTTTTCCTTGTTAGAATTGTTAGTTTAGTTAGTATTGTTAGTAGTATTAGCATAGTATAGATAGTACTCTTAGCCTAGTATTATTTATTATTATCATTATCATAGTTCATATAGTTAGTACTTTTAGCTTAGTTAGTATTTATTAGTATTGTTACCTTAGTTACTACAGTTAATATTATTAGTTTTCTTAGCCTAGTTAGTACAGTTTTTTATATATATATATATATATATTTAGGAGCTCACAATTTAGCTGTACATGTTTACGATTGTTATATCCTCTTAATGAATTGGACCCACTACCATTATAGTGATCCTTTTTGTCTTTTCTTACAGTTTGAGCGGTAAAGTCTTGTTTTGCCTGGTACAAGGAAGTTATCTCTGCTTTTGTTCAGTTTCTGTTTTCATGGCATATCATTTCCTATCCCTTCACTCTCAGTATATGTGTGTCCATAAAGCTAGGCTACCATTATAGTATCAGGTGGACACTGGATTTGACTATAGTAGTATCTCTATATTCATGTTTCCTTTCTCAAGTTTCTGTTAGGCACCATTGAGATCTGACAGATCTGTACCATCGGATTCTGAAAAATCCAAAAATAGACAACCTACACATTTTAAATTGTGTACTATTCTGAGCAGTATCATGAAATCTCACACTGTCCCACCTGGGATGTGAATCATCCCTTCATCCAGCATCTCCAAGCTGTCTGTGCTACCTGTCCGTAAGTCAGAACCATTTCAGTTTTCAGATTGACTGTCATGGTGTCTCTGTGCTTGTGTTCAGTAGTACTTATTTTACTTAATAATGGTCCCAGAGCTCAAGAACAGTGATGCTGGCAATTCCCATATGCCAGGGATAAATCACACTGGGCTTCATTTAAGGGAAATGATGTAAGTTCTACTCTTAATAAGGAAAAAGTCATATGCTGATATTGCATATGACAGCAAGAACAAATCTATCCATAAAATTGTGAAGAAGGAAAAAGAAATTTATGCCACCTTTGCTGTAGCACTGCAAACTGTAAAATTCATGGCCATGGTGCATGGTAAGTTCCTAGAAAGGAAAAATCATTCAATTTGTGGGGAGAGTACATGAGTAGAAATATGTTCTGGTTGATGACAATCAGGTTTAAGACTATCAGTGGTCCTTGAGGGTTTTGAAATGGATCCTCTGGGGGAAAAACGGGACTACTTTGTACAGAATAATTTATGTCATACTTGAGAAGAATTCTTTGTTTAGGGTTAGAGCTAGCCACACAAGAAAGACCATCTGATTCAGGGTGGGCCTTTCATCACACTCTATCAACAGATCTGAAGACTGAGTTCAACCATTAGGCAATCAATCAATCAGTTATGCTTACATAGTTATGCCCCAATAAAAATTATATAGACCCTTATATGCACCAAAAAACAAAACAAACAATCGAAAGAACCCTAGGCACCAAAGCCTTGGTGAGCATTTCTTGGTTGGTATGTATAAAGCACAGATATACATATAATACATAAACAGGTATATTGCCTATCTGTGGTATTAAAATTGCCAAGCATGTTGGCACATATCAGTAGTTCCAGCTACAAAGAAGGCTGAGGCAAGAAGATTGCTTGAAGCTATGAGTTCAGGGCTAGCTTGAGCAACATAGTGAGGCCACATCTCTTTAAAAAAAAGTCATGAGGGGAGATTGAAGAGATTAGAAAAATTCTAAAAAGATGAAAGGAAAAAAGAAAAATGAAAAAAAAAAAAGATTGAGAAACACTGCCCAAGAAGGATATTAACCATGGTGATGGTCGTGATAGATAGAGGCCAATTGCTTCAAATGGTGAAATACAGAAAAAAGCTATTTCTGTGACTTGGGGATATTCTCAGTTTAAGGACTGGTCAGTCTTATTGTTTCTCCAGAACTGCTATCCTGTCCTGACCTCTTCCTAAGTAGTCAGAGTTACAATCTGGTTGGATAATTCTTGGTCAGAAGATATGCTTCCCACCCTTTCCAACTTGAAGTCCATTTATACATGGCCAACACTGGTGGCCTTGCTCCCTCCTGTCTACCTCTGTTTTGCATATTATTAAAACCAAAGCATTTGAATGTTGAGCCTGAGCAAATTCTACGTCTATCCTCATTGAAATCTGTTTTGAAATCGATGGATGTGTAAAAAATGCATTGTAAATTAGCCCCAGAATGACAGATTTTTCTGTAATTTTGAGAAAGGAGAAATTGTATATGCATACAATTTGGGTTAGAAAAGGAAAATGCTTATCAGTACCTTATTATGTATCTCGCAACCCAGCACCAGGAATCAAGGTGATTTGAGACAATGAATATCATCAATGCTGTGAATTCAATGTGAATGTATTTCATTCAAAAAAGGAAAAATATCTCTATTCGCACTATACCATCTGTACTACCAGAATAGAGATTTAAAAAAATAGTATAGTCATTGTATCACTGGGAACTCAGTCACATGTTTCTAAAACAAAAACCTGAGCACCATCAGGCTAAGGGGAAAGAAATCAGCTTGGCAGCTTATTATACTTTAGAATCCAGTCACCCCTTAATGACGCCTACTACAAGCCAAGGGCTGAGGTAGTTGTCTCGTGGATTCTCTCCCCTTGCCGACTCCTTTGAACCAACCCTTTTCGCAGAGGAGTTCATATTCTCAGATTTAATATTACAGCTCTCTGATTTTAAGGGTTCTATCCCCAAAATGTAATGTTTGGGCTTCCCACACAAAAAAGTCCAGGAGCAAATGCTTCAGGTATGGCTGGGTCTAGTGGCTCAAACAATGGGATCAGGACCCTGTCTTCCACTTAGCTTCACTAAGGGACTTTGTTCTTCAGGAAGACTCTTTTCTCTCAGTGATGCCTGGAAACCAAGTCTAAACCTCACAGCCCAGTAACTTCAGCTGCTATTAAGAGAACTTTTTCATTTCTCTCTTTTTCCAATAGCCTTTAGGGAAAGCCCCAGGACTGACTCTCCTTTAGGCAACTCAAGCTTAGAGGAGTTAAGTTTGCAGATGTTATTAAATGAGTCCTTGAAGATAAGCTTCTCACATAGGTCCCCCTAACAAGCTCCCAAGGCTGTGACAGTTCTCAAACTCTGAACCTTTGACCACCTGCTTCTGAACCCTCTGGAGAGATTTTAAAAAAGATTCTAGCCTGGGCAGCATAGCAAGATGCTGTCTCTACTAAAAGAAAATATAAAACAATTAGCTAGGTGTGGCGGTAAGAGCCTGTGGTTCTAGCCCCTCGGGAGGTTAAAGTGGGAAGATTGAGGCTGCAGTGAGCTGTGACAGTGCAACTGTACTCCAGCCTGGGAGACACAGGGAGACCTGTCTCTAAATAAAGAAAAAATAAAGAGGGAAATAGAAGCAGATTGTGATTCCGAGCCCTGTCCAGAAATTGTTTAAAAATCCAGTGGATTCTTGTTTCGGTTTGAGAACCACTGCCTCTAGGACCATGGGGGATGTATTGCACAGTCCCTCTGGAGGTAGATGTTCCCTGGTTCTTGGCTTCCAGTGCCAAAAATGAGCACTGATATCTAACTCACAACAATACAGAGTGACCACAAATACAATCACAATTAACATACATTTATCACAGAACAAAAGGACACAAACCATAAGGAAAATGCATCTCAAAGAGCAAAGGGGTGCCTCCCCAGGAGTGTAGAAGAGACCTGGAAGTTTGCAAACACACCATCTTTTACAGGCTAAATAAGCCGTAAAGTTTGTTCCACCTTTCCCCTGGCAGGAATGGCCGTTGCCTCCCACCTTTGGAGTAATTGACAACAGGGTGGGGCTACATGACAAACTTCTTATGCTTGCCTCTTCCTTCAAACCTTCTCAAGCAACCCCATAGGGGTCAAAATTTACAATTTTAATTATATAATAGTGGACCCAAGGGTAGGGTGACCAGATTTTAACATTTGTAAAGCCAGACAACATGGCCAGGGGGCAGGGCAGGGCCTGACAACAATGCAAACTTTGATAAGCAGTTCCCTATAATCAATTCTCAACAATTATTTGTTATTATTACAGTTTAACATAAAATTAACAAAAATAATATAAAACTCATATTCTGGCAAAACAGCCACATGGCAGCTGAAAACCTTATATTTCCTTCCTGTTCTTCCGCCCGTTCCTGCATTCTTTCCAAAAATCGGGACTTTTTTAAAATGCTGGGACGGGGGACAACTTGTTAGAAAGCGGGACTGTCCGCCAAAAGTGGGACGTCTGGTCACCCTACCCAAGGGGCCAAAGTCAGTGTAAGGTAAGTAGGAGCTCCCTACTATCTGTCCGACTTGGGAACAGTTCCCAGCCAGTAACTTGGTTCCTACTCCTGGCCCCCTAGCCGCACCCCTTGGTCTTCCATCCTATCAAAGAGAGCAGTGGGGGCTGGGGCGGTATGCCTCCTCCCAAGGCTGTGGCGATGCTGCACTGAGGGCCTGTTCAGTGTGAGCCTGGCGGTGCTCCATGTATAGGGCACGGCCACACATTCCCCCTTATCCCACTACAGACATGCCAGTCCACCCCATACACTGTAATCGTATGCATAGTTGGTGCATGAAATCACTTTTTCCTTCACAGTTTTTCTTTTTGGAAGGGCTGTGTCTCCTGGTTCTACCTTTAATAATGGTAACAGTCATAATAACTATAATAATGTAACGTTGCTTTTTAATTACAAAGAAAATTTTTTCTCAAGAGCTCAATGCATTTTACAGACATTATCTCATTCATTCTCATAACCTCTGTGTGCTGTTGGGTCACTAGCATGGTCATAGTGACAAGATGACCACGCTCCACTTCTCAGTACTGGCAAGGAGAGTCTCCAGACTTCCCAGACTCTGACAGAAACTTTTAGCTATTTCTGAGTAGTCTTTATTACGTGACTTTAGACATCAGTAACAATATATAAAGCATTACATGCCAGGTGCACCTGGATGGAAAAGAAACTTTTGTAGCTTTGGAGCGTCCTCAAACTGTGGCCCGACTAGGACATTGATCCCGGCCGCGTGTTTTTGCCGCCGCTGCCTGTCCTGCTTAGCAGCCTACTGATCCCGGGCCCGCAGTCCTGCCCTCCAACAGTCTGAGTGGCCGTGAACTGGCCCCCTGTTTAAAAAGTTTGAGGACCCCTGACGGAGGACACGAGGACATGATGCTTTGCATTCTGTCACAGTGGAGAGCCCCCACGAGCAAAAAATCACTCTGCTTGCTAATCACCTGTGATTGTTACTGTGTCAGTTCGCAGAGTCTAATGTATTGATTGGTTTTCTACAAAAAACCAGTAAAGTGGCTCAAAGACCAAATCTCGCTAAGAATGTGTTTTACGTTTTTAAATGGTCACACATCAAATGGTTATACAAGTCACTAAATAACATCCTGCATTTTGCTGAGATCCCAAAGTGATCATTTACTTTAAAAGTTTGTTGGCCAGCTATGGCGGCTCATGCCTGTTATCCTAGCATTCTGGGAGGCTAAGGTGGTAGATTGCTTGAGCTCAGGAGTTGGAGATCAGCCTGAGGAAGAGCAAGCCCAGTTTATACTTTAAAAAAAAAACAGAAAAGCTAGCTGGGCATTGTGGCCAGTGCCTGTAGTCCCAGCCACTCAACAGGCTGAGGAAGGAGGATCACTTGAGATCAGGAGTCTGAGGTTGCTATGAGCTCAGGAGTCTGAGGTTGCTATGAGCTAGGCTGATGCCACAGCACTCTAGCCTGGGCAACAAAGTGAGACTCTGCCAAAAACAAAAACAAACAAACAAACAAAAAAACACCAACAAAAAGGACAAAGTTTGCTGACCCTTGCTCCAGAGGGCAGGGCTGAGAGGGAGGGCAGGTCTGCCCAGTGGGAGGCAAACCTGTCCATCACCCAGGAGGCATGTGTGGCAGTCATAAGAAGTTATTAACCTGAGAGAAAAGGATACATTTGGCCATGATTCGCTGCTGCTCTACATGCTCATTTAATTTCTCAATGAGATTATCTCTTGAGTCTTAATTATACTTTTGCCAAAAAAGCTTGTTCTGCACATTTCTCATACGGCCATATTGAGTAATGTTACTTTGTTTTCTCATGAAGTTCAGATCTTTGGACCACTGCATAGTGCTGAGATAGTCACACTTACGTATATTTTTAAATGTTTGTTGCTGTGTCTGGGGTGCTTTTATTAGAAAAAAGGATTAAAAGTATAGTCATGACGCGCCTTGGAGATGTTATTTACTCATCTGCAGTGGAAGAGCCATAGGAGTTCAACTTAATGTTCACCCAGTATTGTGCTTTTTCTGATCTCTCAGCTTTAAATTAGGCTGTAGCCTGTGCTCCAAGGGATTTAGTATTCAGAACCTGCCTAGAGACAAAGTTTGATAAGTACCTTTAAGAAGTGGACTTGGTCACAAAGGACTATTGGACTACTTGTTCTGTTTCTGAGCCTGACAATGGCCATTCTGGTCTCCCGGGTCCCCATGGACCCCTAAGGTTGGTACTTTTGTTTTTCTTCTTGTTCATTTCTGTCCACTACTTATCCCTTTGGACAAAAAATATAGTAGAATCAAATGAGAATTTGGGAATTAGGGTAACATTGAACACTTTTCTTTTTTGAGATCAGATTTATTTTAATGATACCTTTACAGATATTGAATACAGTGAGAGAGTGGTTTTCAGCACTGAGTTTTGGGTCATGTGTTGTTTTGGCTACCCTAGGTAATAAATAGACTTGATCTCTGAAAATGAAGTAATAAAAGGCAAAGTCAAGCACTTGTTCCCGAGGAATAGTGGTTGTGTAGACTGTGTGACGTGATAGCAAATCCAGCCTTACTTCTGAGCCGGGGTAGTGAACATGATAGATTCCTTTGTCTTGTCCCTGTTTTGTCACAGAGAAGACAGGATGAAATGATATACCACTGCTGGAGGAGTGTTTAATAGTAAAAATTCATTTTATTTGACTTTGAGAATCATGTCAGCTATAAAAGGGATTAGGCACTTGTCATGGCACCCTGTAAACCAAGATAACATTTGATGGTAACAGATAACAGAAATCAGGCAAATTGTAAAAGTAATTACTTGGCCTGGTGCAGTGGCTCATGCCTGTAATCCTCGCATTCTGGGAGGTCGAGATGGGTGGATTGCTGAGCTCAGGAGTTTGAGACCAGCCTGAGCAAGAGTGAGACTCTTGTCTCGACTAAAAATAGAAAAACTATCTGGGTATAGTGGCCCACACCTGTAGTCCCAGCTACTTGGGAGGCTGAGGCAAGAAGATTGCTCAAACCCAAGAATTTGAGGTTGCTGTGAGGTATGATGCCACAGCACTCCACCTAGGATGACAGAGTAAGACTCTGTCTTACCAAAAAAAAAAAAAAAAAGTAATTACTGAACATTACAAGTTCAGTTTGAAACTTTAAAAAGTAGCCTTTATTGCATTAATGTACTCAGCTATGATTTACTTTAAAAAAGTAAATGATCTAAATCACAAAATAAAAAATCAATCTCACATTTTAAATTAAAAAAAAGTAGCCTTTGGTATGATATCAAAAGCACAGGAAGTAAAATTAAAAAATAGATAAATTCAACTTTATGAAAATTAAGAACTTCTGAGTATCAAAGAGCTCTATCCAGAGAGCAAAAAGACCATGTAAGGAATGAGGAAAAAAAACATTTTCAGGATATTAAACATGATAAATCATATATGATTTATGATATAAATATATAAAGAATATATATATAAAGAACCTCTACAACTCAACAACAAAAATAAGCAAACCAATTCATGGCAAAGGACTTGAATAGTTTTCCAGAGAAAATATACAAATTGCTATTAAGTACATAAATAAGATGCTTCACATCATTAGCCAACATTAAAAATGTTCATTAAAACCACAGTGAGATACTACTCCATACCTACAAGGATGACTATAATAATACTTTGAAAACCAGGGGAGAAAAGTACTGTGTGAAGGTACAGCAATTAGAACCCTTATGCATTGCTGGTAAGAATGTAAAACGGTGCAGCCACTGTGACAAACGATGAGGCAGCTCCTCAAAACAGCCAACACAGACTATCCTGTGATGTAGCAATTCTACTCCAAGGCATGTATTCAAAAGAATTGAGCAGGTGCTTAAGCAGACCTCTGTATTCCAATATGTATGTTATTCACAATAGCCAAAAGGTGGGAATAACTGAAGAGCCTATCCACAGATGAATGGATAAATGAAATTTGGTACATACACACACTAGATTTGGCCATAGAAAGAAATGAAATTCTGATACATGCTACAATATGAATAGATCTTGAAAACATGATAATGAATAGGCCAGACACGATAGTACAAATATTGTATGATTTCATCTATATGCAATACCTAGAATGGCAAATTCCTTGGTTACTCGGGATTGTGAGTAAGGAAGAAGTTATTGGTTAATGGGGATAGAGTTTATGTTGGTGATGATGAAAAGGTTTTGGGTAAAAATAGATGATGGTTACACAATATTGAGAATGTATTTAATGCCACTGAATGGTTAAAAAGCTAAAAATTTATGTTATGTTGCTATGTTCAAAAATATTTTTTTTTTTTTTGAGACAGAGTCTCACTCTGCTGTCCAGATTAGAGTGCCATCATAGCTCACAGCAATCTCAAACTCCTTTGCTCCAGTGACCTTCCTGTCTCAGCCTCCTGAGTAGCTAGGACTAGAGGCATCTGCCATGACTCCCGGTGAATTTTTTCTATTTTTAGTAGGATGGGGTCTCACTCTTGCTGAGGTTGTTCTTGAACTCCTGAGCTCAAGTGATGCTCCCTCTTCAGCCTCCCAGAATGCTAGAATTTACACATGAATTTTTTTTTAAAGTAATCTTTGATATTCACTTTAGCACTTGGTTTTTGTCAAAGAGCCAACTTTTTAATTCTTATTTTAGGCTTTGTTCTCATCACTAGGAAGGTGGTTTTCTAACTTGAAACTGACAGCAGCTGTGATTCTGCACTCCTCTCCGGGGAATGGAACCTTGTCTGTGGTGATAATTTCAGCACATGTGAACTGAGCTTGTAATACATGTATTACAGAGCGGAGCTACAATTCATCTTAATGATGGTATGTGAAAGAACATCTCAGCAGGGCACCTTAATGAAATGACAATTGGTTGAAGACTTAGAAGATTAAAAATACCTAAAGACTTTCAGAAGCCATATCTGTTCTCATTTGGATCCTTTAAGCCATGGAGTAAAATAATGTTCTCTGCCAAATAACAAAAAAGCTTATAGCAAATAGAGAAAAAAAATCCTTTTAATATATTTCAAAAGAGGCAGCCAATAAAAATAACTATTTGGAAAAGTTAAAAATGTGAACCAAATTCTCAAGTTTGATACATCATACAGGCAGCTTCCTAAAAGAAGCTTCTGTAAGAATGGACTAAAATAGTTCTAGCTATTCCAGAGGCTGAGGCAGGAGGATTGCTCAAGCCCAGGAGTTTGAGGTGGCTGTCAGCTATGACACCATATCACTCGACAGAGTGAGATTCTGTCTCAAAAAAAAAAAAATTGTCTGAAATATTTAAACTCTCAGAAAGTACTTATAATTTTCTCAGTAAAGCTGACAGAGCTTAGTCAAGTCTGTGTTAGGCACATTACATATATTCTTTCATTTGATCTAAGAACAGTCTTTTGGGGCAGATAGTAGTGAATCCACTACACAGAAGAGAAAACTCAGAGCTGTTACTTAAATGGATTGGAGTGGACAGGGCTTCACTAATTGTCATTTAATGGCAAAAATGTGACCATATTGTATGTTGCATTTTTCAATAATCACACTGATTGATACTGTAAAAAGATACATTATAGTCAGGTAAAACCTCCTTTTTTAGGTCTATATATCAAATAACAGGCAACACACTTGATGACAAGAATCCTGAATTCTTTCCCTGGCATCAGCTCAATCACATTGGATACGTTGAGAAAACATTCTCTGCCTCAATTCCCCTCATCCACCAAAATATCGTTGGGTACCAGGTATTCCAACCATTTTTTACATGCGTCTGTTCTAATTGGTTGAATCCATTTTTTTTACCTTCCTCATGCATAGCTAGCAGACATAAAAGGTGTGATAATATCCTGTGTGAATGGCAGTTTGTCAGTATTTATTGCTAACACTAAAAACCACTATGATGTATGATTAACCAATATTCCTTGAATTTTTTATATTAAATACATTTGTCAATCTTTAAAAATTTTAAGCTAATGTATTTAAAAATTAGCAAATTATTTTCAAATTATCACATAATAGATGAGTCATATTATCTTATATTTGTGTTTTTCAATAACTTTGACTAGTGCTTGTAAATCTTTTCAAAAACTAAGGTGTTCTAATATTCATATGACCTAATATTCATATGACTGGGTGTGATTTAGTGTTGCAGGCATCCTATCAAGTCTATTCTATAAGGGCCCAAAATGTACCAAAAATACATGATTAAGTCTACTTTGAGCTTATCTTGTGCTTTTTGTAGAGACATGATTTAGCATACAATAAAAGATCCAGAAATAAATATTAGCATATGATCATAATCTCATGAAAATGCTAGGGATTTTATCTAGAGTATAAGAGTTCATAATCCAGATTTTAAAATATAGTCTTATCCCACTGTGTATGTTAAGACCTCTGGTTTTGCTGTACACCATCCAGCCAGCATATGTAGAAATGGGAGTCTACAATCTTTTCATTATTCTCTGTATTAAAGCAAAGCCATCTGCCTGGATTTCCCCCAGCAAGTCAACCCTCAGTCTTTATGCATAAAAATTTAAAATATAACTACCATATGACCCAGCAAGCCTACTTCTGAAAGAAATCCAAAATAATTTAAATCAGGATCTCAAAGAAATATCTGTACTCCTATGTTCACTATAACAAAATTCACAATCCCTAAGATGTGGAAAGAATCTAAATTCCCACCAATAAAAAATGGATAAAGAAAATTTGGCATACGCTTACAATGGAATACTATTTACCTTTAAAAAGGAGGAAATTATGTACTATGTGATAACATGGATGAACCCAAAGATACTGTGCTAAGTGAAATAAGCTAGTCACAGAAAGACAAACACAAGGCTGGGTGCAGTGGCTCACACCTGTAATCCTAGCACTCTGGGAGGCCAAGGCAGGGGATCACCTGAGTTTATGAGTGAGACCTCATTTCTAAAACTAACTAGGCGTTGCGGCGGGTACCTGTAGTCCCAGCTACTAGGGAGGCTGAAGCAACAGAATCACTTGAGCCCAAAAGTTTGAGATTGCTGCGAGCTGTGACGCTATGGCACTCTACTGAGGGTGACAAAGTAAGAGATTCTGTCAAAAAAAAAAAAAAAAAGACAAACACCACACAATTTCACTTATATTGTTGAGTAGTAATGAACATCTCTCCTGGGGAGGAAGATAAGAAGGGGCCCCTGAGGCTTCCATCTTAGTGCCATCCACCTTACTTTTGTCCCAAGTAATTACTCCCACCTGGGTAGGAGGGAATGTCCTACCTATCTACCAAACAGAACTTAGCATGCCAACTGAAGAAAGATGTAGAAGACTCTCTAGCCTAACTACAGGCACAATAGAGTCTTGAGGGTGACCTAGAACAGCCTTAAAACTAATTATCATGTCATTAGCTTAAATCTACATTGTGGTCCACACCCCACACCCCAAGGACTCTCTGAGAGACTCACTGGAGGTCCACATGGGTCAAAGACTTTGGTTCCAAGGTGACCTTTGAACCACAAGATAGGCCTGACCAAGGTAATATAAGAGAAAACTAACAGCTATAACCTTTGCCTCTGCCTTTTCTTTGTCTCAACAATGGAGCCCATTTGCTGTCTATGATGAATATATCCTGCTTTGTACACTTTCTTACTCTGTAAGTTTATCTTTCTCTTCATCAATGAACTTTGTTTCATGCTTGTCATATTTTGGGGTGTCTAGTCATTTTTTGACCAAGAGCACTCCAGTAACAAGCACTAAGGCAGTTGCCTAAAACTCCAACAATTTAGGAGACAGCTGCTTTGAAACCCAACAATATGAAGTATCTAAAATATTCAAACTGAATGAATCAAAGAGTGGAATGGTGGTTACCAGAGGCTGGGAGGAGGGAGACATGGATGGTTACTAATCAATGGGCATAAAGTTTCAGTTAAGCAAGGTGAATAAGCCCTACAGAACTGCTATGCAACATTGCACCTATACTCGACAGTAATGGTAATGTATTACATTCTTAAAAAATAGTTTAAACAGTAGATACCATGTTAAGTGATCTTGCTACAATAAAATAAAATTTACTTATTTATTTTTGAGACAGAGTCTCACTTTGTCACCCTAGGTAGAGTGCAATGGCATCACAGTTCACAGCAACCTCAAACTCTTGGGCTTAAATGATTCTCTTGCCTCAGCTTCCCAAGTAGCTGGGACTACAGGTGCCCAACACAATACCTGGCTATTTTTTAGTTGTAGTTGTCATTGTTGTTTGGCGGGCCTGGGCTGGGTTCAAACCTCGCCATTTCCGGTATGTGTGGCTAATGCCCTAGCTGCTGAGCTACAAGTGCCGAGCCAATAAAATAAAATTTAGAAGCAGAATAAACTAAAAAACTACAACTCTTCTTAGATGTGTCAGAGAAGTGAGGTTCCAGAGCAAATCACCACCTTAAATGTTGGAGAATCATACAGACACATACAGAGATCAACAACTTATCAGAGCTTGAAATGCATGAGCAGAATCCTCTGTGGGAACTAGTACTGGGGTTAAGAAAACCTGAACTATAGTTGGTGAATTGCTGGAGGCTCTATATGGACAAGTCTAAGAGTTAAATACTCTAAATCGTAGGGGATTCCCTGTATTTCTGTGAGTTTTACCACTGGAAGTTCTACCAGATCGTCATAGTAAACATTGGAGAAAACTGCCCTCATGCTTCCAGAAGGAGAGTGGAAAAATAACTGTCTTGAAATAGCTTGGAGCATTCTGTACTTCTTAACTAGTCTTGCTCCTATGAGAAACTAATTAATTAGGGCCCAACCTGCTGCAGTGATTCTCAACCTTCCTAAAGCCACGATGTATTTTCATTGTCACAAAGGGGTTGCAGCCCACAGGTTGAGAACCGCTGTGCTAGAGTATCATCGGAGCCTAACTGACCTAGGATAAGAGATATACCCAAGCCCAGGCCATTCTATCTACCTGGTCTCACTTAAGATAGGGAAAAACTACAATCAAATCTAAGATACAATACCCTTCACAATAGCATCAAAGAAAATGAATATATATCTAACTTGGAATATGTCTAATGAAGGATGTGATGATCACTACAGAAAGAATTGTTTAACACTGAAAAAGGAAATCACAGAGGATGTTAACAGATGGAAGAACATAGCACACCCATGTTTGAAAGAATCAACATTGTTAAAATGCCTGCAGTACACAAAGAAATCTACAGATTTAATGCAATCCTCATTAAAGACCAACATCATACTTTGAAGATCTTGAAAAAACAGTTCTACATTTTGTATGGAACCAGAAAAAAAACCCAAATAGCCAACACAATTCTACAAAATAAGAAGAAATCTGGTGGCATCATTTTACCTGACTTCAGGTTGGACTACAAGTCTACAGTGATCAAAACAGCATGGTACTGGCATAAAAATAGAGACATAGATCTATGGAGCGTAGCAGAATCTCTAAAGATGAAATGAGCCACACATTGCTTTCTGATCTTTAACAAAGCAAATAAAAACATACACTAGGGAAAAGAATTCCTATTTAATAAATGATCCTGGGAGAACTGGTTAGCCACGTGTAAAAAACTGAATTTCACCATTTACAAAAATTAACTCACAATAGATCAAATATTTAAATAAATAGAATTCTAAAATTCTATTTATAGAACTATAAAAACCCCAGAATAAAGTGTAAGAAAAACTTTTAATCTTATTGACCTAAGGCAAGAATTCATGAAGAAGACCCCACTGGCAATCTCAGCAACAACAATTTAAAAAAAAAATGACCTGATCAAGTGAAAAAGCTTCTGCACAGCTAAGGACACTGTCAGCAGAGCAAAGAGACAACCTACGAAATGGCAAAAGATATGAGCATGCTATGCATCTGAAAAAGGGCTAATAACCAGAATTGACAAAGAACCTGAGCAAATCAATATGAAAAGAGCAAATGACCCCATGAAAAACTGAAAAAGAGACATGAACAGAAATTTTGGGCATGAGAACAGACAAATGGCCAGCAAACACATGTAAAATTGCACATCATCCCTAATTATCAGAGAAATGCAAATCAAAACCATTCTGAGATATCACATATCCCCAGTGAGAATGGCCCAAATTACAAGGTCCCAAAGCAACAGATGGTGGCGTGGGTGTGGAGAGAAGGGAACACTTCTGCCCCAGACCTGCCATTTGATCCTGCAAGCACATTAGTAGGTATCTAACTGCAAAGAGAAAAGACGCTGTACATTAAGGACATTTGAACTTGAATGTTTATAACAGCACAATTCACAGCTGCAAAAATGTGTGGAAACAACCCAGGTGCCAATCAACACATGATGTACACCATGGGATACTAACAACTACATGGAGGGGGAGGGGTTGGATAAATATCACTCAACAGGTATATCGCACACTGACGGGGTGAAGGACACTTCCATGACTCAGACTCTAACCTTACAAAAGCAAACTATGCAACCCAATTGTACATTCCCCCCCAAAAGAAGATGGAGGAAAACTAAGAAGCACCATGAGTAGGTCACAGCCCAAGAGGCACAGAGCCACTAAAAGACTAAGATCTAATCATAGGACTATAGAAACCCCCCCCTCCATGCCCTTACAACCATATTACTAAAGGTAACTTCAGTTCTTTTACCGAGTGTATTATCCCCAGCTATCAACAAAGAATTACAAGACATACTGAAAGGCAAAAACAAACAACAAACAAACAAACAAAAAACCCAAACGGCTGGCAGAGACACAGCAAACGTTAAAGTCCAACTCAGATATGGCAGTGGTATTGGAATTATCAGACTGAGAATTTAAAACAGCCATGGTTAATAGTCTAAGGGGTCTAATTTAAAGAGTAGATGACACATAGAAGCAGGTGAGTGATGCAAGCAGAGAGATAGAAATTCCAAGAAAAAGATCAAGAAGAAATGCTAAAGATAGAAATCACTGTGCAGAGGAATATCTGTGAGTAGAATGGACACATCTGGGGAAAGACTCTCTGAGCCGAAGGATGTGTGAATAGAAATTTCCACAACTGAAAAAAAAAGAGAGAAAAAAGTTTGAAAAAAATGGAATAAATATCCAAGAACTGTGGGACAACTACAACAGGTAAAGCATCCATAAATCAGAAATATTAGAAGGAGAAGAAAGACAAATAAAAAACAGCATATTTGAAACAATAATCACTGAGAGTTTCCTGATAATGTCAGATATCAAACCACAGATCCAGGAAGCTCAGGGAACACCAAGCAGGATAGATATCAAAAACCCCAAAACCTGAAAAGTTACACCCAGGTGTATCATTCAAACTGCAGAAAATCTAAGATAAAGAAAAAAATCTTGAAAGGAGGGAGAGGAAAAGGAACACCATATCTATGCAGAGGAACAAAGGTGAGAACTACATCACCTCTCAGAAACCACGCAAGCCAGAAGAAAGTGCAGTGAAATACTTTAAATTATTGTAGAAGAAAAAGCACCACTCTAGAATTCTGTATCCTGTGAAATTATCCTTTAAAAAGCTTTTTGCTTTTCTCAAACAAAAATGGAAGAAATGTATTGCCAGTAGAATTGCCTTGCAAAAAAATATTTAAAGAAACTCTTCAGACAGGAGAATGATGGGTCAGAAACTTGGATCTTTGCAAAGAAAAGAAGAGCTTTAGAGAAGGAAGAACTGTAGGTTAAAGAACCACAACTTTAAAAATTCTAAATTGGTCTAACAGATAATAGTTTGTCCAAAATAATAACAGCAACGATCTTCTCAAAGATGATAGCTTATGTGTAAGCGAAATGAATAACAGCAACGTCCCAAGCGACAGGAGGGAGAAATTAAGAATATTTTGTTATATTAAGGTAAGTACCTACTCTGAGAGGTTATTCGTAAGTGGAACTGAGTGAGTGTAAGTGTGTATTGCAAATTCCATGGTGACCACTAACAAAAGTAGTACAATTGATATACTAAGAAAGGAGAGAAAATAAATTAGACAAAGTGTTCAGTTAAAACACTGAAATAAAGGCAAAAAAAGAGAGGAGGACCTGAATGGGAACAAAGAAGAAAGATAATGAGTGGAAAACAGTACTAATCCAACTAGAAGCTGTATCCATAACTGCCAAAACTTGCAAGCAAATAAGATGTCCAGTAGGTGAATGGATAAATAAATTGTGGTACATACAGATAATGGAATATTATTCAGTGCTAAAAAAGAATGTGCTACCAAGGCATGAAAAGATACGGAGGGACAGTAAATGCATATTGCTAATTGAAAAGAGCTAAGCTAAACAGGCCACATGCTGTGCCATCGGATTCCAACTGTAGGCATCGTGGAAAAAGCAAAACTATGGAAACAGTAAAAAGACCAGTGTTCACTAGGGGTCGGGGGAAGGCAGGATGAACAGGCAGAACATGGAGGATGGTGAAGGCAGTGAACCTACTCTGTATGATATTATAAGGGTGGAAACACGCCATTAAACATTTGCCAAAACTCACAGACCTTGTAACACCAAGTGTGAGCTTTATATAAACTATGGAGTGCAGGTGATAACAGTGTATACGTGTCATCATCAAATTACAACAAATGTACCAGTCCGGCATTGGGAGGGCAGGGCAAGTGGAACTCTATACTTTCTGTTTAATTTTAGAGTCAATAACTGCTCTAAAAGAAAAGTCATGGTGGCACCTGGTAGCTCAGTATGTAGGGAGCCGACCACATACACCAGAGCTGGCTGGTTCAAAAACCAGCCTGGGCCAGCTAAACAGCAATGATGACTGCAGCCAAAAAATAGCCGGGCATTGTGGTGGGTTCCTGTAGTCCCAGCTACTTGGGAGGCCGAGAGAAGAGAATCGTTTAAGCCCAAGAGTTTGAGGTTGCTGTGAGCTGTGATGCTACAGCACTCTACTGAGCATGACATAGTGAGACTCTCAAAAATAAATAAATAAATGAGAGAAAAGTCATCTATAAAGTAAACTTAAAATTGTGCTGTGCCAACTAAAGATCCTTTGAGACAGTTGAAAGAAATTGCCACCCTAGGGTAGGGTACAATCACTATGCAGTTTAGAAAAAAAAAAAAAAAAACAATAAAGGACATTGGAAAGAACCTCACTCTAAAATTGCAAAGTGCTCCAAGTAACAAGAAACCCTCAGTGAAGCAAATGGTTCCTTCAAGTCCAGGACAGTTGGTCAAGGCCCCTGCCTTTCTAGTGGCTCAAACCCGCATATCCCCATAGAAGATCCAGGTACAAATTGACAGTAAGGAGGTAACCCAGCAAGTAAGCAAAGCTCTATATCTAGAATATAATCACATGGAACTCCTCTAAAGTAAAATGAGGTGTTTGCCCTCCCCTGGATAAGGGCAGCCCTTCAGAAGCAGGCTTCAATTCAGCCCCTAAGAAATAGTTTCTGAGAGACCCTCCCTAGCACCCAAAGTGAGTACTATGTTCCCTCTTCTCACCAGGATATGATGGGTAACGCTGACAGTGGAGACTGTGTAACAGATAATGGCTTGGAAGAAAACGGTTAAGAGTTTTTTTTTTTTCTTTTCAAAACTCTCTTACTTTTTTCTTTTTCTTTTTCTTTCTTTCTTTTTTTTTTAGAACTAAAACCCACATCCCTGCCTAATGCCAGTGGTCAGGAGGGGCAGGGGAATATCTTTTGTTCTTTGCTCTGTAGAAGATAGCTAAACAGCCTTGTCTAGAAAGAGATAACAAGATTGTCTGAGCTGAAAATGGGGAAAATCTGGACAGAGACTTTGAGATTGTCTTAGCCCAAAATAGAATTATGGGATTCATTAGAACCTTGAAGAGCTCTATGCTCTTGTTCAGAAGGGGAGCCATTATTTTTTGAGATAGGAGTATGCCAGCCTCCTCACTTACTGGCCAAATAATACATTTCTCTTCTCAAAAAAAAAAAAAAAAGTAAAAAATTAAAAATTATCTATTAAAAATCTCATATTTTTAAGAATGTCTAGTTAGTGACTTTAGATTTGAAAAATGCACCCTTTTTTCAAATGGATTTCTTTTCTTCTGCCCAAAATTTCAACCAGTATTCCACGTCCTCTACCTCTGGTTATTTCCTAACTAACGGCACTCTATTCTTGTTAGGAATAGCGTCTTCTCTAGCTCTGTGAATACTCTGGCCTTTCTACAGTCCATTTTGAGGTGAAGCTGATCATAGATCATAGTCATCACCCCAACTCTCAGCCTAGGACTTCAGGGGCCCTGTTGGCTGTCAAGATACACTTCTTGTCCACCTTATCCTTTCTGCGCCTTGTCACCTTCACTTACCATCCCCTTCCTTGACAGGTCCTTTGGTGCTTTTGACATCAGCACCAACTCTAAGCTAAAAATCATCCTTTCACTTCAGCGGCTGGTCCTTCAACATACTCCCTGATGAGACAATAGTCCAGATGCCCCATTGACCACCAGGCAGGGATGTTTTGACAGTACTGATCTTCTAATAGCCAATCACCAAATTGAATCATCTTTTATAAATTCTTATTCTCATATTCTCAACTGAGTATCACTTTCTTCTTGAAACTCTCCTCCTTGGCTCGGCGCCTGTGGCTCAATCGGCTAAGGCGCCAGCCATGTACACCTAAGATCGCAGGTTCGAATGCCCAGCCCGGGCCTGCCAAACAACAATGATGGCTGCAACCAAAAAATGGCCGGGCGTTGTGGCGGGCGCCTGTGGTCCCAGCTACTTGGGAGGCAGAGGCAGGAGACTCTCTTGAGCCTAGGAGTTGGAGGTTGCTATGAGCTGTGATGCTATGGCACTCTACCCAGGGGGATAGCTTGAGGCTCCGTCTCAAAAAAAAAGAAACTCTCCTCCTTTGGGTTACTAATGCAACAATATGTTGGTTCAGCTCTGTGCCCTTGGCCTGTACCTTCTCCTTCTCTGCCCACTACAAGTGACCATCTGTCAAGGTTAGGCCATTTTCTCTGTGCAAAACATCTCTCTGGTGTTTCATTCACTCTTACAGCTTCATGTCAATGTTCATCCACAGTCCACACTTCCAGAGCAGCAATCACAACAATAAACAAAAGCAAGTTGGTTTTGCCCACTGACTGTCCTGCTTTATGCCCACTTGGTGAAGCAGAGTTTTATTTAAGAACAAAGAAGGCATGATGTATGTATAGGAACTTTTCTTTAAAGGGAAGCTCATAGATTTTTAATTCTTTCCAAGGAGTAACCTCATCTTGAGTATAAAAGAATAGCGACACAAAAGGAATTTGTCCTTTCGGTTTTGATGGGACCTTACTTTATACCAACAGCATCTTCGGCAGATGATTCTGTGTTGTGGTGTGGGACGGAGCCACACCACAGCAGACTGAAAATTCCCTAAGCAGGGGCTTTCCTGACTGCTAGAGGTCTGGGAACAGAGAGAGGAATGACTTGAGAAATTCCCGTGCAGAATTTTCAGTGAAATATCTGCTGAGGCTTGGAGAGAGGCAGTGAGACAGATAGATACTGCCACTACAGTGGCAGTACTGGGGTGTGTATATACAGAATAAAGAAGAAAAGAATTAATAGTCTCATGACTCAATCAGGTGGTCTTTTGTTTGTGAAAAAGATCATCAGGGTGAAAGATAACAAATCGTAGAACAATTCTTAAGGGCAGAACTAAACAGGTAATAAACATTGCTGCCTTAGGAGATGAGAGAGGAATGGTTATGGTTGTAGCCTTTGAGGGTAATTTTTAATTGCCTTCTAACTCCACTGATAGCATTTCTCCATTAAGCTATTAATTGCTACCCAGATGTTCCCAAACAAGTTTCCTGTCTATTCTGCTGAACATTCTAACCACCCCCCTTGCCACTGTAGGTGTGAGGAGCAGCAGGAGTGGAGGGTTGGGGGAAGTGGCCTCAGCTCTTCCCACATGAGTCTTCTGGAATGTCAGCCTGCATTATATTTCTACCCACAAATCTTCCTATTAGAGATTCTGGGGTTCAAGGGATGTGCGTTGGAAAGCAATACATTTGCTCCTGCTTTGGAAAGGCCCCTTACTTTAAAGCAGTTTCTGTGGCCTTGGCCAATTCAATCTGGGACACAATCTAATTCGAAGATGTGAATGGGCAATGTTTCTTCTCATATTTTGTATCTACCTGAAATTTGACAGTTCTTGCAGTCTGGGAAGGCAGATGTCCTGCTTTGTCTTTGGTTTTTGAGGAATGACTGAGAGGAAGAGGTTGAGTATAAGGTTTGGACAGAAGCAGTAGATGATGTTTACAAAGTATGATTTGAGATGTGTCAGGACACTCTCATTTGTCTGCTATGAATTCTAACACTCTCCCATTCCTGTCACTAAATAGTTCCTCCTTAGGTGGCAGACTGCACAGGGAAGAGTCTGGTACAAGACTGGCACTAAATAGATATTCACTAAATTTAAATTGAACTTGTTACTTACCTTTACCTGTTACTTACCTTCTCAATAAGATAAGTTTTACTACTGAGATCCAAATGCTTACCCTTCTGTGACTACTAGTTAAAACTTCTCAAGGACTAAGTTGTAAGATCAATTTCAAGATGACAGCCTCCTTGGGTCCTACAGAGTTCACAAAAAACAGCCATTTGGAGTGTTTCCCCAAGACCGAAGGTCCTCTGACAGTCTACTAGACTCAGAGTCTTACTTTTTCAGGTTTGAAAATCTGACTAAGTTGCATCCCTCAAAATTCTTTTTTTTTTTTTTTTTTTTTTTTTTTGAGACAGAGTCTCAAGCTATCCCCCTGGGTAGAGTGCCATGGCATCACAGCTCACAGCAACCTCCAACTCCTGGGCTCAAGCGAGTCTCCTGCCTCCGCCTCCCAAGTAGCTGGGA
>CAUYQV010150475.1:0-13139 GCA_963574575.1 Galagoides demidoff | reverse complement strand
CCTCCGCCTCCCAAGTAGCTGGGACCACAGGCGCCCGCCACAATGCCCGGCCATTTTTTGGTTGCAGCCATCATTGTTGTTTGGCGGGCCCGGGCTGGGGATTCGAACCCGCCACCTTAGGTGTATGTGGCTGGCGCCTTAACCCATTGAGCCACAGGCGCCGAGCCTCAAAATGTTGTTTACAAAAACATTTCATTAGTTATTTTTTGCACCCACTCAAATAATAAAATAGGGAATCAAAGAAAAGAAAAAACAGAAGAATGGCCTAAGTGCTTTAAACCTAATGGGAAATTGGAGGATTATGGTCATGTGTTATAGGAAGACCTCAGTTAAGTGGGCTCCAGAGCTGTTTAATTCTCTTGTTTTATGAAGGCAAGTATAAAAAAAAGTTTATTGAGGGAGACAAAGGTAGCTTTATAAAGTAAGTATAAGATAATAGGCTTACAGAGCAAGATATATTCACTAAAGATAGTAAACGGGCCTGCATTGCTGGAGTGAGTAGGCAAAGATGCCCAGAGTTATTTATTTCCGAGACTCCTTTACTTCATCAAGGACACACTTGGTTTTCACTGTTTTACACCATTTTAGCTTTCCAATCAGTCTTGAGTCTAGTAATCTTTGTTGATTCAAGATCGCACAGCAATTCTAGCAGTTGGTCTTTACTTCCTCGGTTATAAAGTGAAAGAAACCCTTCCAGAAGCCTTCTAGAAGGCTGCTTCTAATCACGCTCCAAACGGCCTTACATCACACATCTCATGTCTAATCCAACCCCTGCTAAGTAGACTGAAATCATGTGCTTAGCTAAAAGACTGTGAGTGGTGGATCCTGAAACAGAGTCTGGCAGCAAAATGTCAGCAAGGGCAGTTGCTAGGTAGATAATTCAAAAAATATATTCTGCAAATATAGTAGGTTTGTTGTGCAAGGGAACATGAGCACACCTGTTAAGTCACCCAGCACAGTGGCTGACACCTTGTAGGTACTCAAAAAGGAGAAATTAATGCATTGCATTCTACCCTAACATTGAACTTCTAACTATGCTTCAGATGTTCTGCAAACCACTAGCAATATAAGTGTAATGAATGCATTTGTTGAAATCAAACATCTAATTAGGGAAGACTAAAAGTAAAGTACATAAATAAAACATAGAAACAAGTGAGCAGACTGACTAAAAAGTCAACATTACAGATGCTATGATAGACGAAAACCTGTATTGAAATAAAAGCAAATAAAGAGCATTAATCACTGATGGAGATGGAAGAGTTGGAGGCAAGCGTGAGACACCTTGGAGTGAATGCAAGGGTGTTCTATTTTATTCTTAAAGTATGGACAGTTGTTAGCAAGGGGAAGAAACATAGGTTGAATTTCCCTAGCAAGAGATACAATAGGAAGACACAGGGAGGAGACCCAGTTACAGAGGGACAGGTCTCTGCCTTCCACTTCATCCTTGGGTAGTAATGAAGCCTTCAAAGTCTAGGGAAAAGACTCTTAGGTTTAGTCTATGGAGTTTAAGATGTATGACTAGGAAATACTAGTCCCTTTTCTGTCATCATCTGGGGGTAGATTGGACAGCATAATGAAATGCTAGAAGTTTGGCTTCAAACCTGCTTTTTCGATTGAATATTTGTGGTTGAGGAACATTGGAATGTCCTCTGCCAGGTCAGACAACAAGACTTCAGCATTGGGAATAGCTCATATGTTAATAGCGGGGTAGAGGAGTTACTCCCTTAGCTACCTTCACCTCTCTAGTGAATTGATTGCCTTACACTTTGGTTGCTTTAATTTTTTATAGAACAATCTAGGAGGCCGATCCAGCCTTGGTAAGTTGATCCTTGCTTCTCCAAGGGGTATAAACATGATGTTCTAATTTTCTCCAATCCTTGCTTTTGACCATGCTTTATTAAATTCCCTTTCCTGTTCCTTGCAAAGCCTCTGTAACTATCTAAAAACTTGCTTTTTCAAAAGTCAGTCTCCCTCAAATTAGGAAGTTTAAAAATAAATTTGCTCACCCAGTTCAATACTCAATTTTATCTTCTCTCCTTCCAAATATTAGAGAGGTGTCTATCATATCTTAGGAAACAAACAGTGGGCTTAGCGCCTGTGGCTCAAGCGGCTAAGGTGCCAGCCACATACACCTAAGGTAGCAGGTTCGAATCCCTAGCCCGGGCCTGCTAAACAACAATGATGGCTGCAACCAAGAAATGGTCAGGCATTGTGGCAGGTGCCTGTAGTCCCAGCTACTTGGGAGGCGGAGGCAGGAGACTCGCTTGAGCCCAGGAGTTGGAGGTAGCTGTGAACTGTGATGTCATGGCACTCTACCCAGGGGGATAGCTTGAGGCTCCCTCTCAAAAAAAAAAAAAAAAAGAAAGAAAGAAACAAACAGTGAATGAACAATGACAATTTATTTCCTTTTACTTCAATTTCCTCTTAAGAATTTTTTCAACATTTGGTGTATTTGACAAGTTAAGAACAAAGATTAGGAACACAGAGCAAAGGTTTTATGCGTATAGTGTGAAGTCATTCCTTTCGTAGGTTGGTGCTTAGTGGATATTACCTTCCCTGCAGCATATGGCTAAACATTTGGTTTCTTGTTTCTGCCCTTCTCTTGCCAGCCCATTGTTTTTTGATATCTTCCTTCAATGGTTGCTTTTTCTAGTAGCCTACACATTCTTATCTTATAAAATAATGGCATATACATTGACACCTGAGTTTCTTTGTTTCCCCTACTATCTTTTTCCATTTGTCTTAGTTACCTGTTCAAATAATTATGAAAAGGGATCATTAATGCCACTATATAACCAACCCAGCCAACGAGATGCTCGTCTTCCCTTTATATAACCATCCCCCATCTTTATCAGGAGTCCTCATGAAGGTTTTCCTTCTTCATGTATTTTAATGGGGGTTGTATAGATATATAACGACAGCATCTACTTAGAATAACAAGTAAACAGGCCTACTGTCTAGTTATGCTTTGGACGGTAGAGCATATAGTAAAGTGAGCTATTATTTCACCCTGTCCCCTCCCTTAGTCACAGGATCACACCTTCATATCTGTTGCATTGCACCTCGAGAGACACATGGTTCCCCACTACAAGGCCTAAAGTTCAGATATTCTTTGCTTTGGGGATGATCATTCAAAAAACAAGCCTAGGTTTGAAAAATGCTTGTACCCTTGCACATATTTCAGACCATAATAAATTACTGTGAGAAGAACATGGCTAATGTAGTCTGCTTTTATCAGGAGAGGATTAATTCTGTTCTCATAGAACAGAATCATCCTGCTCTATCTGAACCCAAACTTGAGAAAAGTTAGACAATGACTGATTCCTGCTAGTACACCAGGTACATGTGGGTGAGCCACAAGTCAGCCCTGCCACCAAGATAACCCCAAACTATATTAAGTAACCCCTCGGTGGATCTGGAAATCAATCAGAATAATTAATTATTTTAAGCAGTGTTTTTTTGAGATGGTTATCTATGCACTATTTTAGAGTGAACAATGAACTAACTAATAAAAGTATTTAGTCTCAATTATCAGGACACAGGAAGGAACTAATTTAGTACATATTATGACCAGTTCAGAGGAAAGAAGGTGAATGTTTAACTTACTGTTTTATTTTTGCTTTTGCACTCCTAAACTTACTTATGAAATAGAAAAGTGATGTCAAAAAAGTCTAATATTTTAATTTTCTTCAAACCTGGATTTCCATCAAATACATTTGAATTAGCAGTGAATTTGATATTATTAAGAAGTACCATCAACTGCCTTTTAATATGGACATGCAAATCATTCCTAATTTGTGACTCTCTATGCAAAGTCTCTGTAATTAGAAACTTTACCTGCATGTAGAATATTTGTCATTCCAACATTATAATTTTTTCAACTTTCTCTGAATATACATTAAATGCTCCATTCTTTTTCAAATTTAACTTTTACTGCACATAATACTGAAAATAGCTGTAATTTAAGAACATTTCAATATTAAAACATTTTTCACTTATGAATTTCAATTAAAAATTCTAAGCAACAATGTGTATTCAACATTAAGCTAAAATGAACGTATTAAAGAGCTAAAATGTTTGAAATAGAAAAACAACCTTATGGCCAAAGCTAGAAAATGTGTTTCTATTTTATTTTAGTCATTTTGTAGTTTTAGTTGACACCAAAGGTTTTCTGACTTTCAAGTTATTCTGTAAAAATTGGAATAAATGCTGCAGAGATATTTTGGGTTCATAAAGTATACCAACCACTGTTTATGGTTCCTGTTTTATTTTTATGCTTTCTAGTCTTTTTAAAAACAGCAAACATGCCTTGAAATATTTCCTAAAATCATTTTTAAAAGTGAATTTCTGTTTTCACTCATCAGTAGGAAATACAGTTTTCTGATAACAGGTTGACTAAAATAAGTTTTCCTTTTTTACATAAGCAGAGAGCAGGTTGTATCCTGGCATTTCCTTATGTATTTAAATAAAAGAATTCAATTGAGAAATGATGCTTTAAATGCAAACATACAATTTAGATTCAATTTCTTTACCGTCGAAGGTTAATTAATTATATTTAGAAGTTAAATAAAAGAAAAATCGAGGTTCACATGAAACAAAAACCAAATCAATAAAAAAACAAACAAACAAACAAAAAAAAAAAAACAAATCAAACCTTAAATGTCTGTTTAATTGATTGATACATTTACATGTTAGAACAAAAATCCAACCCTAAATTTATTACACGTATTTTACATTTAACATGTCTTAAGCCATCTATTCTTTTAGAAAATTCTAATTATTTTGGCTCATGATCAGATCTATGCTATATGATGTATTAACAAGAATCACAATTTGTGTGGATTTTGACATGGTGGCATCAGATTGAATTTCCTTGTCACAGTTTATATATTTGTCAGTCCTACAAAGCCAGTTTGTACTCATAAAGAATCGAGTCCTGTGGGTCTGTTTCTTGCCGCATATATGGAAAGCTGTTCTGCCTCTTCAAAACGATTAGTCTAAATGTGTTAGAGTGTTTGTGGGGGTTGGATTTCAGAAGTGGTCGCAGGCTAAAATGTAGTGCAGAGCAAAGAAAGCGGAGATAGATGATTAGCAACAATCAGCTATCTGCTAGCTCCTGGTTTTTTCTTTATGTTTAGGTCTGCACATACCAATTGTTTACCTTTCATTTTCTACTGAAACTCTTTTCATTTATAGTCTTTATCTTGAGCCATAAAACAAACTCCACAAAATTAAAAAAAAAAAAAACTCATCATACAAAGTTTGGTCTCTGACTCAAACTTTAGAATTACACATTAGAATTATTTACAAAATAGCAGGCAGATCATAAAAAATCTCCAAGCAATCAGAAATGAAGCGAGCTACTTCCAAATAAAACACAGGTGAAAGAAGTTTTAAAAATAATAAAAAATATGCATGGAAGTAAATCAGAAGAAAGATAAATTTATGAAATTGAGGTAAAGCAGCGCTAAGAAACTTATAGCACTAAATGCATGTATTGCAAAGGTGAAAATGTCTCAAATCAATAATCGAAGCTTGCAATATAAGAAGCTATGAAGAGAAGAAAATACACCCAATATAAGCAGAATGAAGGAAATAATAAAGGTAAGAGGAGAAATCAATGAAATTTAAAAATTAAATAAACTAATAAATAGTAAATTAATAAGCTCATTCTTTAGAGATCAACATAGTTGTGTTTTAGGGGAAAAAAATAAAAATAATCATTAGAAACACAGCAGAGAATGTCAATATAAACCACTCACATAATAAATAAAACAGGATACTAGGAACAGCCCCACAGACACAAATTCAACCCCTGTGATGATGATTTTCTTAAAAAGTGAAAACTACAGAAGTCAGCCAATAATAAGCAGAGATTAAATTGCCTTTTATGAAATAGATATTTAATAAATTAAATTTTTAGTTAGAAAATTCTCTTTAAAATAAATATCCATATACAGTAGGTTGTACCACAGCATTCAACTGAAAGCTCACATACAAGTTAACACAGATTCTAAACAATCCCTTCCAGAAAATGGAAGATGAGGAACTACTTCCTAACTCATTTTATAAAATCTCCTGAACACAGGTGCAAAAATCCTAAAGAATGTGGATAGCAAATCAGAACAAGCAGTATGTAAAACTGACTATACATACATTGTAAGTAAGGGTGGTTTAATCCAGAGGGGCAAGATTGGTTTAAGATTCAAACATCAACAAATATAAGATACTGTATCAGTAAAAAACTAATGTAGAAAGATCACTTGTTCATATAAATTGCTATAGGAAAGCATTTGACGAAATCAACTACTAGAGATAAAAATCCTGAACAAATTAGAAATAAAGTAAAACTTCCTCAACTTGATCAAAGATATGTATAAAAAACTTACAATAAGCACTGTATTTAATGATTAATGTCTGAATGTTTTTTCCTTAGGTCCAGAACATGATAAGGATACCTGTTGTCACCACTCAACGTAATCCTACATCATTTCTTTTTAACAAATTCAAAAGGAAGAAACTAAACTACCCTATCTGCAAATGGCATGTTTGTTTATGTAGAAAAATCTTAAGAAATGTGCACAAAAACTTCAAAAAATCAAGTCACTAAGATTAATTTAGAAATATTAGCTATATTTTTTTACTCTGGCAATGAGCATGTGAAAGCCTAAATTAAAAACACTAACAGTTTCAGTTGTTCAAAAGATGGAATGTGCGTGTGTATATATATGTATGTACCCAAATGTATATAAAAATCTAACAAAAGATATAAAGGACTGTATGCTGAACTGAAAATGCCAACACAAGAAATCAGAGTTTTTGTTTTTGTTTTTAAGACAGAGTCTCAAGCTGTTGCCCTGGTGGTCACAGCTCATAGCAGCCTCTAACTCTTGGGCAAGCTGTTGCCTTGGTGTCAGAGCTCATTACAGCCTCCAACTCTGGGGCTCAAGTGATCCTCTTGACTCAGTTTTTTCCATTTTTAGTAACGACAGTATTTTACTTTTTCTCAGGCTGGTCTCAAACTCCTGAGCTCAAGCAATCCCCCCACCGTGGCCTCCCAGAGTGCTAGGATTACAGGTGTGAGCCGCTGTGCCCAGCCAGTAATCAGAGATTTAAATCATTGTGTAATACATCATGTTCATAGATTAGAAGGCATAACAGAGTAAAGATGCCATTTCTCCCAAATTTTATCTCTGAATAAAAAGAGATAAGAATGGTAAAAATGGCTTTTATTTCCTCTTCTGGGGAAGGGAGAAAAGATTTCCCAGTGTGACCCAGAAAATGGGTCTGGGAAAGCAAAATGATCCACTCAGAGGGGCTTCTGCTGTCTACTTCCTGTGCCTTGGCTCCAAGAGCGTGCATACACCAATCATGTCCCTTTGATGACAGTGCCAACATCACTGGAGGTCAACCAGGTATCTGCTGATATTCAGAAAAAGGTGGATGAGAATCTTGAGTGCATGAGCAGAGGGCCAAGGAGTCCAAGCCTGCACTTGATGTCTGCCCAGGGTACCCATTTTCACATATGGTTTTGACTCTTCTGAGAAGAACCTGAGGGTCCCAGAAGCCATGATCAATCTAATGCCTGGTCTTTTATTTTTTTTATTTTATTTTTGCAGGGTTTTTTTTTTTTTTTGGCCAGGGTTGGGTTTGAAACTGCCACCTCCGGTATATGGGCTGGCGCCCTACTCCTTGAGCCACAGGTGCCGCCCCGATGCGATGCCTGGTCTTTTAAATGTATTTCTGCACCTGTGACTCTTCACTGCTCACCAGTTTCTGTTCTCAGCTGTTGACGTAAGTGGCTCTGCCTAACTCCCATGAGAATGAGGGCATCTCGTCCCAGACAAGCCTGGTGTCCCCAGCAAAGGTGAGCAGGTCTTCTGGGGAACTTGGGGCAAAGTGAGTTCTGGCCCCCAGTCAGAAATTTCTGATCATGGATAATTGCTTTCCCTCCCAGGGTGGTGCTGATGAGCCTGAAACAGGGGAAGGACTGTAGTTTCAGGTTGCAGGTGCATTCCACAAGGGAGCAACTGAGGCCAGTGACAGGGAGGGCCTGGCTCTAGTCTGACTGAAGCTTCCATCCCACCCTCTGCCTCCTAGACAGAGTTCCTTTGACTACTTTGCCTGAGTGCAAGCCAAGTATATAACACTCTTGATATGGAAAAAATATATACATACATATATAGAATATACATGGGGTATATGTTAGAGGTTGTCAGGATTTAGACAGAACAGAGGAGTAGGGTGAGTATAATAATAAAAAGACAGTAGGAGTAAGTTCTTGTTGGTAATTGAACAGTTTCATATCTTTATTCTGGAAGTTATGTACATTTGTTCACTAGCAAAATATGAATAATTCTAAGGATTACACCAATATCATCTTCCTGGCCTCCTAGTAATGTAAGTTACTGCAATTGAGGAAACTAGGTGGAGAATATATGACGTCTCTCTGTACTACTTTTACAACTTCCTGCAACTCTGTGATCCTTTCAAATTAAGAAAAATAAAAAGCTTTAAAAAATGATTGTAGTTTTAAGACATGTAGTTTAGAACTAACATTCATGAATTCGCAGCTTACCTCAGAAGGCAACTGTAGATTGCTGAGAGTAAAATTACTTCCTGTTACAGACTGCACAGGGAAGAGACTTCAGAGGCCCCGAAACATTTATCATTTTTATTAACCAGTAGAAAAGATGATACTATTTAAAATGGGTAGCATAGGAAACACTGTATTTTTCATAAAGACGAGGAGATTAAAAACCTTAATTTCAAATTCCTAAAAATATTTGCTCATAACTATTCCGTATATACAGATGTTACTGTGAGCATCTAAGGCTATGTGGTACTATGGCAGGATTAGCAAAGTCCTATGATAAACATAATGATTCTTCCTAGATTACTGAGTGTATTTTAGGATTTACAGGTAAACATTTTCACTTTTGCAATCTGAAAAAAATTGTGAGAGCTGGGACAAGTAGATTCTACAGAATACCACAGGATGTGATATTTCTATGTATATGTATAAAATAATGTGGAAGGCAGAACAAATATTTACCCAAAGGATTAAATAATTTTACACTTCTAGGTTATCCAAGAATGTAGCCAAACTACTTTTCTGTTTTCATGTTAAGATGAAAACATCAAGCTATTGTATCTCAAATATATTTTATTGTCAATAACTAGTGGGAAGGTATGGGTTGGAATATATAATTTCTTTTAGAGGCTGTCCACCATAATTTTGAACCAAATGTTTGTTATTTCTTTTTGAGATTATTACATATAAACAGTCCCATAAATTTGCCGTCCAGTTGTTATAGTCATCATCAAGTATTTGTTTACTTTGTAAAATTTTATGGTATTAAATTACTCAATATTACTATTATTATTTCTTTCTTTCTTTAGTGTTTTAAAATGATTGCTTTTTTTTAAGGAGGTCAAAATTAGTAAAATTACATACAAAAATATAGGCAATTAAAAATTTTTAAAGTGAAAAGAGCCTGAAGCAGATTTGATATATTTATTTAAGCAACCTGAAACAAATGTTATAGTAAAAAATAATAAAGATGAACCTAAGCCAAAAAATTGTAAAACGTAATTATCATTAAGGACAATGGTTACTTCAATAATAATTGCTAAAGACAAGCTTCCTTAGTGGATGCTAAAATTAGTAGGAGCAAGTTTAGGGAGAAACAGAGTATTTGTGTAATGTCAAAGATCGATCACACTATGGTATGAAAGAATTTTGATGTTACAGTGGAGACACTCAGAAGACTAATGAGCAAGGGTAACATCATTACTGACAAGACGTGTGAACATTGAGCACCCTCTGATAGGATGCAGTAAAAGGACACCACTTCGTACTAAGTTATTCTTGGCAAAAATCCTTCATCTGACTCTAATCATAGGAAAGCACCAAACAACAACAACAAAAACCTAAAATTTTTTTTGAAAAAAAAATCTTGCAAATGTTCTTTAAAATAGTCTAAATGAAGCAAGTCAAAGAAAGACAAAGGGCAAGATTAGACCGCAGTTATGTTAAATTATAGGACAGGCTAGGTCAAAGGTGTATGTGAAATATATATATATATATATATATATATATATATTTTTTTTTTTTTTTTTTTTTAGAGGTTTTGGCCAGGACTGGGTTTGAACCCACCACCTCTGGTATATGGGGTCGGTGCCCTACTCCTTTGAGCTACAGGTGTCACCCTAAATTCTTGTATTTTTTTTAACTTTTCTCTATGTATAAAATTATTCAAAAGAAAAATTTAAAAGAACTTAAAAGACTTGGTCTCCGTTCACAGAAGTGTTCCACTTCCTCCGAGGCTATCATATTAAATCTTCCTCCTTTGTTGCCAAAATAAAATAACAAAACAAAGCCATGGTCAGATTCTATTGATGATTCACTTGATTATTAGTGAATTAACTTTTTTTATTCCCTCACTAACATTAACAGAACAAAAGATAGCCAGTACAAACGTATACAAATTAAAAACTGAAATTATGATAATACTTCCAATAAATTTCAAGAACAAGTTACCTACATCTTTCTTGCTCAATGATAGGAACAGATGGGATCAGATATCGACACCAGAAAAACTTGATCATATTGAACAGCTGTTTAGGAGAGGCCAAAGGTAAGGGAAAAATTAGACTGATGGTCCTAAACTTAAAGCAGAACCAAGAAATTGTCCACAGGTACCCAAAATATTGGAGGTGGAAGATTCAGCAAGTGGATTTTAAAAAGCCAATCAATTCTGGGGGGGAGGGGGGAGACTATATAGGTTGCAATGTGCAAATGATGTGAAAATTAGTGTGAAAAGTTTGAAGAGTGGTAGGTGGTGAACATGGCAAAAATCTCAAAATTCTCAAGAAAAAATGCTTTTCCAAGAAGATGAAGAACCACACTGGGCAAAAATCTGTTGGGAACATATTATAAATTAAGCTGAGTAGGAGAGAATATTGGAAATAAGAAAGGAAAGAAGATGTGGATACCAGCTGTTGAAATGTCTAATGAAAAATACTAGAGCAGTGACTGCCAAGGTTAAATACAGGCACAACTCCAGGGACCACGGTACAGTCATCACTCAGACAGATGAAAAGCACAGAGATGGAGAAATAGATACCATGTTAACATTAGTCAAAGAAATCTGAAGTTGCTGTATTACATTCAGACAAACCAGACTTCAGAAAAAAATTATCAGAGATAAAGAGGCATTTTTACAAAATGATAAAGGGAAGTCAATTCTCTAAAAGTACTATACATAAAATTCCAAAGACATATTTACTTGAACAGATTATAAAATAATCGAGACAAAAACTGATAAAACTGCACTGAGAATTTGGCAAATTCTCTATAATTATTTCATAATTCAGTAGTGCTCTCAGTATGATAATAGATTAAATAGTTAGAAAATCAGTAAGGATATAAGTACTTACATAGCATCACCAGTCAATGTCATCAACTGTTGAATGAATATTTCATCAAATAAGGGTACAATACAAGTTCTTCTCAACTTTACATGGAAAAATCACCAAGGTAGGCCCCTTCTGGGCCACAAACCACATATACCTTCTGGCATTTCAAAGAGTGGAAACCACACAAATTGTGTTCTCAGAAAACAGAAAGATACATGGATAGTCAACAAATGTTTGGAGAGGAAAGGACATACTTCTACACAATACATGGATCAAAAAGTCTCAGGAGAAATTTTAAAATACTTGGAACTATTTGAAATTAAAAACACATGGTTCGGTGCCTGTAGCTCAAGCAGCTAAGGTGCCAGCAACATACATCTGAGTTGGTGGGTTTGAATCCAGCCTGCGCCTGCCAAACAACAATGACGACTATAACCAAAAAATAGCAGGCATTGTGGTGGGTGCCTGTAGTCCCAGCTACTTAGGAGACTGAGGCAAGAGGATTGCTTAAGAGGATCGCTTTGAAGGTGCTGTGAGCAGTGATGCCATAGCACTCTACCCAGGGTAACAGCTTGAGACTCTGTCTCAAAAAAAAAAAAAAGCATATATATGTATATTAATAACACAACTTATAAAAATTGTGTATTTCAGTGAAAGCAGTGACGAGAAGGGAATTTTTAGCATTAAGGAGATATATTAGAAAAGACGTAGGTTCATAAATGAATAATCCAAGATTCCACTTTGGGAAACAAGAATAATTTAACCTTGAACAAGCAGAAGGAAAAAATATAATAAAAAAGTGAAATATATATATCAATGTATAAATAGGCAGATAAATAAATGGAAATGTACATTTACATGTAACTTTGTTATTTTCCTACTCTATGTTCTTTTTTAGCTTAAAGTACTTCGCAGGCTCTGAAATTCTAAAGTTGAGAACTTTTATAAAAAATATCTTCAGACCTCTATACAAGTATCATTCATTGTGTGCGGCAAGTACATAGGACAATAGAGGCTAAGGGCAACCTATATCTTAAAATAACACCTTATGACTAACTGTACAGAGATTTCAGAACCTCATGATAAAAGTCACTAGCATGCTACAGATTCTTGATTACTTTTGTTTAAAAGTGTGTTGGCCAAGTCCTTTGATTAGTTCAGAGTTAATCAGTCCTATCTCTATTCTTTTCTCAGGTTAAAATGCATTTTCAAGTTCCTTTTCTATACAGGGCATTGGTATCAATGGCAGTTCATTTTCTCCAGGGATGCTACTGCAATTTTGCTGTGCTAAATGTTTCCACTAAGCACTTAGTGTAGGCTGAGGTCACCTTTCTTTTGCTAAAGAAGAAAGATTGTGAGCCGTTAACTCAAAGTTTCCCAAAGTGCAGTGTAAATTGTAATTAAAGTCTGGAATTAAATGACAGAGACGTAAATTCATCCTTACAGTTATCTATTCCTGCTGCTTTGTTCGGTAAATATTAATTTGAAACAATACATCACAAACCAAAAGACATTCATTTTATTCCATCATGTTATATGCCTTGCAAAACAGTGATCTCTCAGTAAGAGAGATCAGATTTCTTTTTCTTTTTTTTTTTTTTTTTTTTTGAGACGGAGCCTCAAGCTATCCCCCTGGGTAGAGTGCCATGGCATCACAGCTCATAGCAACCTCCAACTCCTGGGCTCAAGCGAGTCTCCTGCCTCCGCCTCCCAAGTAG
>CAUYQV010150474.1:0-18743 GCA_963574575.1 Galagoides demidoff | reverse complement strand
TGTATATGTGTATGTGTCTGTGTGTACATGTATGTGTACCCATTATGATCAGCTGCCATAAAAAATGATGTATGTGTATATTTGTGTTCTTGTATGCAGGAGTGTGCATGTGTTTATATGTGTATGTGTGCCTGTGTTTTTATGTGTATATGTGTATGTACATGTGTATATGAGTATTTATATAAATGTGTATGTATATGTGTAAACATATGTGTATGTATGTATGTGTAAATGTGTACATGTTTTTATGTGTATGTGCATATGTGTACATATGTGTTTGTGTACATGTGACATAACTGAACAGCTACAGCCAACTTATTAGGTGTAGCTGATAAAGGGGCAAAGAATTATAACTAATCTGCACCCCATATTATTTATTTTCATTGACAATTTTTTTAATAAATTTTTGTACACATTTTTTGGAATACATTTTTTGTATAAATTTTTGCCAAATATATATTATTTGAAATATTTTAAAGTGGATTATTAAAATATAGGAATTAAGCACGGATAAATGGTACACATGTTATAGCTAATAGCAGTCTGTCCAGAATCAAGAAAATATTATTTTTAATTATTTTGTATTATTTTCTCTCTTTCTAACATGGAATGCATTTCACAGCATGCCAACTAAAATATATTTTAGCAATGTGAATGTATTATTTTAGAGCATTATTCACCAAGGTATATGTACATGCCACTGTACATATAAAGACCACCCATTATGATCAGCTGCCATAAAAATTTAAATTTCTGGAAAAAATTAATATGGAAGATAGTAAATTAGAAATTTACTATGTAAAAGATATTTCAGATATTGAACAACATAAATATTTTGTATGAGGCAAGAGAAATTTAAAAATTTCTGAACCTCTAATGATCAATAAAACAGAGTAGAATAATTAAATGAAAGAAAATGTTTAAAAGATGGGTTAATCTGATTCTAGTACACTAAAGTTCTGTTGTGGTTTAGGGTTTTTTTTTTTTTTTAGAAAGATCAAATAGTCTTTTAATGTCTATGTTTGTGTTTTAGATACGTATTTGTGTCTTAGAGATATCATCAAAATTTATTGAAAGATCCATATAAATGAAAAATATAATCTTAGCCATGATTCTTAGCTGCTCAACTTGTATTTCCTGAGCTTCTACTAGATGGTAGGGCCTGGGTTTGCTCTGTGATTGTAAGGAATAAATAACAGCAAACAAACGAATACCTTTTCTCTGCACAAGTCTTTAACAGTCTACAAATAAAGACAAACTGAGTATTAACGGTTTAACAGAGGTAAGCATAGAAAGCTACAGAAGCGCAAAGGAAGGGCTCAGACCCAGGTTTTGATTTTGCCCCAGGCTTTTTGTCTTGGCCCTTGAGTTATTCCTAACACACAGTTGCCAAAATTCTTCAAACTAGCTTGTATTTCACATATCGATCAAATTTTCCACTCTATATTAATGAGTCTTTAAATTTTATGTCTACCATGAAGACTAATAAATATACTTTTCTAAATATTAATAATAAGGGGGCAAAGGGTATTGGTGTGCTCTCACCTAATGAGCACAATGTAAGGTACATGGCACACCTCCAGGGAGCAGGGCGCGTTACAACAGAGACCCTATCTAACAAACGCAAACATTGCAACCTAGTTGTTTGTACCCTCATATTAACCTGAGATTAAAAACAGAAAGGAAAAAGTAAATGTTAGTAATAGATGGGAGAGCAGCAGCAACAATAATAGCAGAAGCAGCAGACACAGCAATAATTACATGTATCATGCGCTGCAGTCACTGAGCTCCAGGTCCTCCTGGTTGTAAACAGGCGTCTCATTCTCCTCCAGACATCTGTAATGACAGGGAACTAGAAACTGAGGCTCACACAGGTTCGGCATCATGCTCTGGTGGAAAATGAAATATTTACACTGATACTGTTTTCAAACCCTAACACATTAATCACTGTACTAATGCTTATACATGTTGTGTAATGTTTAAAAGCATAAACATGAATATAAATTATTCCACTTTCTCCATATAGAAATGTTGAGAAAGCAATAGGAACTTTATCTTTTAAAAGTCAGGCTTATTCAGATGTAACATTCACATGATAAGTTTTGCTATTTTTACGTGTATAATTCTTTGAATTAATAAAAGATATATTGTCACAAAAATGTCATTTCAATCAAGTTCCAGAACATTTTCTTCACCCCAAATGTTCCCTCATATGCCTTTGTAATCAATCCAGACTTCCACCCTTAGTCCCTGGCAACCAATGATCTATTTTCTGTCATAATTAAAATTTTGCAGAAAATAATATAATAGACCCATTCAGTATATCTACTTGTTAGTCTGGTGTATTTCGCACGGCAGCGCACCTGTGTTTGATCTGTGTTGTGGCACGTATCACCTGCTTCTCCTTCGTCCTGGGAGAGTATTCCGTTCTGTGGATAGACGCAGAAATGTTACTTATCTAGTCACCAGAGCGGCAGTTCGTGTCTTTGCAGTTATTTGCCAGTATGACTAAATCTGCCACAAACATCTATGTACAGTTTTTTGTGTGCGAGCATGAACTATTATTTCTGTTGACTGCATAGGAAGGGAATTCGCAGTTTGGGCTGTATATTAAATGCATACTTAACAAGAGACAGTTGAATTATTTTCCAAAGTTGGCTGCACCATTTGCACTCCCAGTAGCAGTATATGTGAATTCCATTTCCTCCTCAGGCCTCTCCACTATTTGAAACTGTCAGATTTTTTTTTTTTTTAAATTTTAACTATATTAGTGGATAATGCCGTCTCATTGTGGATTTAATTTGTATTTACCTAAAGACTAATAATGTTGGGCATTATTTTCCCATGTTATCTGATAACCACATAGTATCTGTGTAAAGATTTTTATTCAAATCTTTTAGAACACTATTATCATATTTTGCCATGTAAATGTCTCCTGTGTATAATGCACGCCCACGTTTCGGGCCCAAACTTTCAGGAGAATGCCCCTGGAGAGACACATCAGGCTCGAGTTCTCTTGGGGAGCTGCAGCGCACCGCGCTCCCTCAGCCACCCCCTCTTTCTGCGGAGGCTGCCCCTCCGCGCTCTCCTGGGAGCCCTTCCCTCCCCGCCACATCACGGGTGCGGCCACTGAGCTGGGGTCTTCTGAATTCACTTGGCCCCTGGGCAGCCGGGTGGGTTAAAGGCCCTGCCCAAGTCTCCCTGTCCCCACTCTGTGGCCGGCCTCGCTCCTCAGCAGTCACCAGCACAGCTACACGGCACCTCTCCGGCCGTGTCACTGCCCCTTCTGCTGGCTCTGGCCCACTTCTATCTGATCCTGGATCTTCCCAGACCAGAGCTCCAGGGTCCTGGTGGACCCAGGTGGGAGGGCACAGTGGTCCCAGGAGGTACTCAGGCCTCTCCTGCTCCTACTGTGCACTGCCCATCTGTAATGCACATCCTTACTTCTCCCTCAAAAATTTGGACCAAAAGTGCTCATTATACATAGAAAAATACAGTGTGTGTGTGTGTGTATATATATATACACACTATATTTTATTATATATTTTACACAATATATATATACACAGTGTGTATATTATATTTGTGTATATATATATTATATACAGTGTGTATATTTCTGTTTATATATATATATAGTGTGTATATATATGTTTCTGTATATATATACAGCAGGTATATATATTTGTGTATATATATAAACAGGACAGAGAAATCCATATAACCCACCCAAGTTTCTCTATTATTAATATTTAACATTAGTAAGATATATCTGTTATGATTAGTAAACTGATACTGGTAAGCTATTATGACTCTGCATTTTACTCAGATTTTCTTAATTTTTACCTAATAATCCTTTTCTGTTTCAGGGTCCTATACAAGGTACTGCATCACATTAGGCTGCCATATTTTTGTATGAAGAGTTTCTTGGCCGTGACATTTTCTCAGAGAAGAGTTGTGGGTAAAGGTAAAGAGCCCCCTCCTGACACCCAGCAGAGACACAAGCACGTCATGTGAAAGTCACCATCAAAATGTCCTATCACTGCCAATCCTAATCTTGATAGTTTCACTGAATTTCTGTTTGCCTGTTTCTCCACTTGTAAAATTACTCTTTTTCTCCCTTTCCAGAAGTGGAAGAAGTCACCATTCGGCATCCACAGTTGAGGTGAGGAGTGAGGACTTATGCTTCCTAAGCTTGAAGATTGAGTATCTATGCAAATCATTCTGAATTCTTTTGTGCAGAAGATTTGTCTCATCTCTCTTATTGATGCATTCATTTGGTTATTTATTCAGTATTTTATTTCAGAATGAGATTCATGGATACACATTTTATACTTTGGGTTATAATACAAAGCTGATTTAATGAATATTTATTTATTGTGAGACAGAGTCTCTGTTGCTCTCGGCTAAAGTGCCATGCATCATAGTTCAGAGTAAGATCAAACTCCTGGGCTCAGCCATCCTCTTACTTCAGCCCCCTCAAGTAACTGGGATCGCAAGTGACTGCCACAAAACCTAGCTAATTTTTCTTTCTTTTTTTTTTTTTTTTTAAAGTAAAAATCAGGTCTCATTCCTGCTCAGGCTGATCTCAAACTCCTGAGCTCAAGTGATCTACTTACCTCAACCTCCCAGAGTGCTAGGATTATAGGCAGGACACCATGCCAGGCTGACTTTAATGAATGTTTTGCTCCAATTGTTCCAACTTTATTCTTTGGCGCTTCTCAAGAGTGGTTTCTGTGCCCTCCATCAGTGAGGTTATTGTGTACTTTTTTTTTTTTTTTTTTTTGCAGTTTTTGGCCAGGGCTAGGTTTGAACCCACCACTTCCAGCATATGGGTCTGGCACCCTACTCCTTTGAGCCACAGGTGCCACCCTATTGTGTATTTTTTTTTTTTTTTAGTACATTCTTTCTTTCTGACACGCTAAGATTCTCCTTGCTCACCTCTATTTCCTGCCAATCCGAGTCATTTCTCTAAGTATCCCTGCTTTGGTTTTTGGAGGATGGGAACAGTACCAGGATCTGGATGCAGGTTGCTCATTGTGACTGAGGCATCCATTCTGGGCCTTTTCAACTAACAGAGCAAGGAGAAAAGTGTGTTTACTAACGCATATATATACATGTATCTATAAATATTTCTCTCTATATAACCATATATACCTAATGTTAAGCTAACCATGAGTTCATACTAACATCTGCAATTATAACCCAGCACCACATATGTCATGCAGCTTCCTCCCCTTGTACACCTGTAACCTCCCACTTCACACTAAGAAACCTGGTTCCTATCGTCCAATATCTATTTACTTAATTGTTTATGCCAGTAGACATGAAGACTGATTTTAGAACTTTTTTTCCCCCTTGGGAAACAACATTATCAGCTAAAGTATAATGCTCATTTATAGAACTTTCACTTTCATTTAGTTTTAAAGAGTCTACACATTCCCAAAGACACGTAAATCAATGTCCCCCTTCCCATCAGTGAGTTTGTGAGTTTACACATTTATAACACAGTTAGAATTCTTGTCACAATGTGTATTCTGTCCTTGGATCCACTGATAATTGATTTACCTTTTTAGTTTGACTTGAGTTCTTTATGATGTAAGTTTTTGCGAGTTTTAGCAAACATTGTATATACCCACCATTACAGTATCACACAGCATATATTGATTTGGTCTATAATAATCCCTCTGTTTCTCTTATTCAACCCTTCCAGTGCTTCCTGACCCATTTTACTCACTGTAAGTTTTCCTGTTCCAGAGAACTGGTTTCTTTCATGTAAGATCCACACAGGCCTTTACATGGCCGGATGGCACATTCCTATTATTACTGAAGGGCATTTGTTTATCCATTCAACGGTGGCTAGATTGCTTCGGCTTTTGTGCACTTGTGAATAAAGCTGATATAAATAGTCACGTGCAGGTTTCTCTATGGAACTATGTTCACATCTTTTGGGAAAATAATGATGAACATACATGCTGAATTGTTTTGGTAAGATAATATTAGCTTTGTAAAAAATTGCCAAACTGTCTTCTGAAGTGGTTGTACTATTTCACATTCTGATTAGCAGTGAATGAGAATTTCTGTTGCTTAGTATCTTAGAGTGCATTTAATAATGTAATTTTTCCTTTTTTTAGTCTTGCCATTTTAATAGGACTCTTGTGTTATCTCATTTGTTTTGCATTTCCCTAGTGACAAATGATGTTGACCATGTTTTCATGGGCTTATTTTCATCTGTATATCTGCTTTGGTGAGATGTCTGCTGAGATGGCTCATCTTTTCTAAAATGTTTTAACTGAATTGTTTGCTTTCAATGGAATTCTAAGGGATTTTTGTATAACTCATAACTTTTATCATGTATGCTTTTTGCAAATATTTCTCCCAGTCTGCAGCAATTCTATTTTTTCACAGTATTCTTAGCAGAAGAGGAACTTAAGTTGAATAGAGACTAGTTTACACATCATTTCTGATATAAGTCATACTTTAGTTTGTTACGACTAAAATCTAATCACCCAACAATCACCAACATGACATACATTTTTCCTACATTTTTTCTAAAAGTTTTATAGTTTTGCATATTAACACATGTTTGTGCTCTATTTTTAGTTAGAAATTTTAGCACAGTTTCCTTACCTAGGGTTCATTTCTTCTTATTCCAGTTGTTAAAGGACTCCTTATGCCCTTATAAAAAAATCAATTTGCTGTGTCTGTGAAGGTCTATTTTTTAATTCTCTGTTCTGTTTCATGGATCTATGCTTCTATCCAGGCTTATCTGATTACGGTAGCTTTGTGCTATGGTGTAGCACTTCCTGAAGTCATCTACTTCCTTCTCACACTGTCTTGGCTACTGTGTGTCTTTGTCTTTCACACAAATTTTAGATTTCATTTGCTAATGTCTACAAGACAGCTACCTGAGAAATTTATGGGCAATGCACTGAATCTCGACATTAAGGAGGGAAGAATTGATATCTTAAACACATATTGTCTGCCAGTTCATAATTATAAAATATAATTCCACTTATTTAGAACTACTTTTATTTTTTATCAGTGTTTTATAATTTTCTATATACAGACACATACATAGTATATATGTTATTCAACTCATGCCTAAGTATTTTTTTCCAGTTTTTCTTTTGGGCATGAAATACTATCGTAAATCATATTCTTTTAAATTTCAAATCCCAATTGTTTATTGCTAATATTAACGAAGGCAACTGAATTTTATATATTGATCTTGTATCCTGCTATCTCGCTATATTATCCGTTAATTCCAACAGCTGTTAAGTATATTCTTCAGTATTTTTTACGTAGGCAGTCATATTTTTCAATAACTGTGTCACGTCACCTACCTTGTTAAATTTGTTGACATAGATTTATTTATAGTCATCATTATTACCCTTTAAATATCCATATAAATAGTTGTAATGTTATTTCACTTATGATATTGATAACTTACATATTCTTTTTATCTTATCTTGATTAGTCTGCCTAAATATTTATCAATTTTATTGAGCTTTTAAAAAGTTTTTGTTGCTTGTTTTCCTCCTATTGTCAGCCTGTTTTCATGTGATTTATGTTCTAATTTTTATTATTTCTTTTTTTCTTTTCATTTATCTTAAATTGCTCTTATTCCTTTATTTTACAAAAGTGAAAGCTTAGGTTACAGATTTTAGATCTTTCTTGTTTTCTAATAGAAACCTTCATGCTGTAAATTTCCTTTTAAAAGATGTTTCACTATAGCTCATAAGTATCTAAAAGGTATTTTTCATTTTTGTTTAGTTCAAAATATTTTCTAAATTCTCTTGAGATCCCCAATATCACCCATATATTATTTAGAAGTATGTCATTTAATTTCTAAATTGGGGGAATTTTCTATCTATATCTGTATTACTAATAATGTAACTCCTTCATTTTCTTTTTAACTTCTTAAACTATGTTTTATGAACAAGAATGTGGCTGTCTTGTTGGATATTCCTTGTAAGCTTGAAAAGGATATGTGATATGTGGTGGCAGTCGTTGTGTTGGATATTCTATAAATGCCAATTAGATCAAGTTGTTATTGCTGTTCATTTTATTTTATATCCTGATTTTTACCATGCTTGATCTGTTAATTATTCATGAAGGGGTGTTGACATTTCCAACTACCAGGGTAGATCTTCTGCTTCACCTGACAGTCTGACCAGCTTTTGCCTCATGTATTTCATGCTCTGTTGTGGGTGTGGGAAGTGCATCGACATTATTGATTGTTCTACCATCTTGGAGAGTATAAATGTCTTACCACAACAAATAAGTAAGCCAGATGATGTTATATTCATCAGTTCTTGGAGAACTGATCTACTTTAATCATTATGTAATGCTTCTCCTTATATCAAAGAGATTTTCTTGTTCAGAGGTCTACTTTATTTTAAATTAATATAGCTACTTCAGCATCTCATTAATGTTAGCTTGATATATCTTCTTCCATCCTTTACTTTTAAACTACTTGGACCTTTGTAGTAAAGAGATTTTTTAAATAGCTATCATATAGTTAGGCATTTTTTAGTCCATTATGGTGATCTTATCTTCTAATGGGTGTATTTAGATTATTTCACTAAAATGAAATCACCTTAAATGTGAATAACTAAAGATTTTATGAATATGTCTCATGTTTAAAACTGATATACTAGTTGCATTTCTGTGGTTTTTTACTCTGAGTTTTCTGCCTTATGTTCTTTTGTTTATCATTATTTACAATTCAATTTTATCTCTTCTTTTGGCCTTTCAGTTATACATTTAAGAAATGATTTTAGTGGATGCTTTAAAGTCCACATATATATTATATATATACATATATGTATTTTTTAATATATATATATATATTCCCCCTCCCCTGCCAGGGCCAGGCTTGAACCCACCACCCCCGGTATATGGGACCAGTACCCTACTCCTTGAGCCACAGGCGCCACTCAAAAGTCCCAATATATATTTTTAACTTATCACCATCCACCACCAATTAATATCCTGTAATGTTACTTACAGTCCAGGTATCTATCCTGGATACATTGCACATTCTTCCTTTAAGCTATTTGTTTCATTGCTTTTATTCATTTGACTCACCTTTCAGCTATAATGATACAATACATTCTCACTAATGTTTCTTTAAACAAATGGTAATATCAGTCCAAGAAAAATAAAACATTAAATTTGCCTTTAGGTATTTTTTGGCCAGTTTTTCCTTTTTTCCTGTAGATTCAAGCATTAACTATGTTATTTTTTATGGTGAAGCTTTTTAAGAAATTTCTTGCAAGACAAGTACACTACTGGTAATTTCCTTTTGTTTTAATTCCTCTGAGATCCTTTCTATTTGTCCTTCATTATGGAAGATAACTTTGGTGACTATGTGATCTAGGGTCTCAGTCTTTTCTTTCAACTCTGAATATTTCAGTCTACATTATTTATACTCACCTTGTTTCTGTTGAAAACTCTTCTATACCCGTTCCTCCACAAGTAAGGTGTTCTGTTGTCTCATTTTCTCTAATTTCCTTAAGATTTTTTATTTTTTAATTTTTTTGTTTATTAAATCATAACTATGTACATTAATGCATTTATGGGGTACAATGTGTTGATTTGATATACACAGTGGAAAGCTTGCATTGAATTGATGAATATAACCATCTTCTGGCTTACTTATTTGTTGTGGTAAGACATTTATACTCTAAGTTTTTTCTTATCATTGTTTTTCTGCAGTTTGAATATGATCTGCCTCCATGGTAGGAGAGTGTGTGTGCCTGTCTATGTTTTTTTCATCTCAGCTTCTTGGATCTGGTTTGGTGGCTGCCATTCATTTTGGAAAGTTTGGGTCTATTACTACTTCAAGTATTTCTTCTGCACCATTATCTCTTTCTTGTTCTTGTATTAAAATTACATATATGTTATCTATTTTTAAATTACCCTCCATTTGTTAATGTTTGGTTCAGTTATTTTTAATTATAATTTTTTGAATTTTCCTTGAATCTGTCATCAGCATTCCTACTTCTTTCTTTAACTATGTCCAGTCTACTGATAAGCTCCTCAATGCCATTCTTTATTTCTCTTACACTTTCCAATTTTTATCACTTCCTTTTTGATTCTAGAGTCCGCATTCCCTTCTCACATTAGCCATCTATTCTTGCCTGTTCTGTGTTTTTTACTTAAGTCTCTAAAAATATCAATCATAGTTATTTAGAATTCACTAATAATTTCAACTTTACTGTCATTTCTGAGTCTCTGAAGATGATTGTTTTTCTCCTCAGATTGAAGGGTTTTTGTTTATTTTGCCTTTCCATATGCTTCGTAATTTTTTTGTTGTTAAAAGCTAGAAATTTAGTCCCTGTGATAGTAACTGAAATAAATATTCAGTGAGAACTTATGTTAATATGACTGAGAATTTACTATGTTTAGTATTTGTCATAATTGCAATGCCAGATGCTTCAAGTTATTATAGCGTTCTTGTTTTTGTCCACCGTCTTGACTTTGCTCTTACTAAAGTACCTCTCAGAGACAGTCTGTGTCTACAGCTCTGTCTGCTGTAATCCACCATTACAGTCAGCCCTGTTGGTGTGGTGGTGATGTGTGAGGAGGGAGAGTGTTCTGTAATCTTAGAATTACACCTTGGTCCTGGAGTGGGGTGTGTTTCCAGGTGGCTGCCCTTTTGAACGCTTCTCAGGAGTGTGCTGTTCTCTCCCCGCCCTTCAGCCTCTTCCCTTGGTCTCTGCATTCTCTATCCATTTTATTGAAGACTTGGCCCCTGTTGATTTTGTTTACTCTCCTCCCCCTCTGTAAAATATAAATGCTGGAGGAAACTAGAGAAATTCTCTCCCAGCTGGGATAAGTCTCCAGCAAAGTCTTTTCTTTTCCTTGGAGAATAGGCCTTTAATTATAATGAAATCTTTGGAAAGTAATGATTACTGATTCCCTTCCCTTGCCAGAGCCATGTGGGCAGCTTTCTCAAATCTCAACACTAAGAACTAGATGGAACCCCTGGAGGAAAATCCCACAGAAGTGTACACTCCCCTGTGAGCAGGTTCACAATCTACTAGTTGCCAACTTGTCTGAGTCTGGTGAGACGGAGCACGCTCGCAGGCAGCCAGGTATGTGAAATGGATTTTTTATACATAGGTAGCCAGGAATAAGAGAAACTTAGGATTCATTGTGGACAGGTCCTTCAAGGCTTAGATTGCTGCCCAGGACAGAGTCTCAGCTGTGGGTGCCCTATTCGCACCACAGATGAGGGATCCTAAAAGGCAGCTAGCTCTGGGTTGACTACTTGGGTCACGCGATAGACAGGGCTAAAGTGTTGGAAGAAGGTCTGTTCTGGGGGGAGGCACTGCTTGGGCTGTTACAGTCACCTCCTTCCTTATCACAGGATGTCACAGGCCCAGCACAGTCTAGAGATCCTCTTGAGATCTGTAAGGGGGAGAACAAGGCCCCCATGAACTGCCCTACACACCTCTCAAGAATGTGAACTTCAGAGGGACTTTACCTAACAAATGCAAATCAGTGTGACCTGATTTTTGTACCCTCAATGAATCCCAAACAATAAAAAAAAATTCATTTTCACATAAAAGAGTGTGAACTCCAGCAGTTCTTCATTCAGCCTCTAGCTATTCATCAAAATCACCATCTTAGTGCTCTTATCAGTTAAGGCTCTGGTGGCTTCTACTTCTCAGAAAGCTGCACCTGTGAGGATACACGCGTTTCTCTGGATTTCAAGTTGGTTGTTGGCCCTGAGAACTTGGTTCTTGGAAGAGTCCAAATGATTGTCACTTTGTCAAGGTTTTTCTTGTAGGAATGGGAGTAATGATGCCCAGGAAGCTCCTTATATGTTGGAACTGAAAGAGGAAACCCTACCCCAGAGCCCTTCCCCCCTCCCACCACCAGGTTGATGTGCCTTTTTATTGAGTTTTAAGAGGTTTCTCAATATACACAAAATTCCTTTTATAGATATGTTATTTGCAAATACTGTTATTAGTGTCTGTATATGATTTTCTTAACAACGTCTTTTGCAGAACACTTAAAAAAAAGTCTCTATTTTCCTTTTGTGTCATGTTCAAGAAAATTTTGCTAAGTTTTGAGTATTCCCCTTGGTGAGGATTCTCTTTTGTGATTACTGCATATCACTCCTAATCTAAATCTCTGGTCTGGCCCATTGTTGTTCACACAAGGTTGAATCTGGGGCCTGCTTCATGGTTTGCTCGTTATCACAACTTCTGCCACACACTGTCCCTTTATCTAGATTCAGATTTCCATCTCCTCACAGCTTTTTTCCTCCTGAAGAACTTTATTTAAAGGGCGTCTGTGGAAGGAATTCTTTCAGATTTTATATATCCATAGAATTCTTTATTGTCTGGCCTCCTTTTTGAAGGATAGTTTTATTTGATATAGAATTCTGTGTAGTCTTTTTTTTCCCTTTCAGCACCCTGAAAGCTTCTGTTTTTTCTTGTGTTTTCAATGAGCAATCCACTATCTCGTCGTCTTCTTCCTTTGTATGAGATGTCTTTTTCTCTGCCTGCTTTTAAGATTCTTCCATTCTCATTGCTAATGAATGATTTAATTATGCTGTGCTTTGATGTCATTTTATTCAAGATCATCATGCTGAGGGTTTGACTACCTTGGTTGTATTTGTGGATTCAGCAACCTTCATATCTGAGAAACTGTCTTCAGTATTTTCCTGGCTTCCCTTTAGAGACTTTAAGTACGTGTGTTTTAACACTTATAAAGTTGTTATATAGCTCACTGTTTCTCTTTTTTTTTATTTTGTATTCTGTGTTTTATTTATGTATTACATCTTTAGATTTGTGAATTTTTTTCTTTCTGCAATTTTTAAGCTGTTGTTAATTTAATGTAGTGCATAATTCATCCCAGATATGGTAGTTTCATGCCTAGAAGTTATATTTGAATCTTGTTACATTTTATGTTTCCACGGAACTTTTGAACATACGGAATAAAATTTTAATATCATTTGTGACATCCATGTCCATCCTAAATGAGTTTTAATTGATTGTGTTTTTTTTCCTATACATGAACCATATTTATCAGTGTCTTTACATGTCTGATAATTTCTAATTGGATTTCATAAATTATCAATTTTACAAATTGGGGGCTAATATTTCTGTATTCCCATCACTATTTGCCAGTGCCCTTTCCAGATGTAGTTAAGTTACTTGGAGATACTATACTCCTTTTATTACTTATTTTTAAGGTTCCCAAGATTATACCAGTGTTTAGTCTAGGATTAAATCTTCTATGGTACTGAGGCAAGAACTTTCTATGTATGCTCCACATGGACTCATGAATTTTGAGCAATTCGAGTCTGTCTGTTGGGAACAGACACTACTTCTGGCCATTTGTGGCCCTGGGGCTCTGCTGTCTCTAATTTTTCAGAAGGTTCCTCTCCCCAGCTTTGGGCACTTTCATCCATGAACTCACTAGGGTCCCTTTGTGAAATCTCTTGGGTTGTTTCTCTGCAAAGCTGTCTCCCCTCTGGTGCTAGGTCCTGCTCTATTGTGCCTTCCTGGGTTTGTTTTGGTCCTCAGTAAACAATACCCCCAAATGAAAGTCTCAGAAGGGGATATTTATCTTTGACCCTCTCCTTTCTTCCTGTTTCTCAGCCCCGTTCTCCCCTGGAACTAGCCATAGAAACTATAATCCCTTTTCAGAAAGGTAGAACGTAGAAACCAAAACCCCCTTTCCCAAAAGCTGGCCATAAAACCTCAAAATATTCCTTGAATTTCTCCCCATCTTTCTGTGTAAAAACAGGGCACGAGTAAGTTTTCTGACCTACTCCATAGGTATCAAGACCTCTATTTCAGAGAGGATCCTGCCAAGTACCCAGAAGAGAGGAGTGGCTGCTCGGAGAGGAGAAAAAGGCCTAGACAGACAGGACTTACTGGGCTTCCTCACTCAGGCAGTCACCATTACATCAGACCCTTTTTGTCCAATAATTATAATGTTTCTACATGGTTATCTAAACTGGGTTGAACTTAAGCACAGAAATGGGTGATTTCCCCTGTAACTTTGGGTCTTCATTCTCAAGCCTCCTGTGTCAGTAAAACTATGATTAAATAAATCCACACACCCTTTCTCCCATTGATTTAGCATCTCTCAGTGATCTTCAGTGCATATTCAGAAGATAAAGGGCAAACTTACCCTTACCCTCAACATTGGTTTGCCTCTGAGATTTCTCTGAACAGGTTGGGAACAGTGGTTTTTATTGCCATATTATTTTCTGAAAAACTTCGGCCATTACTCCTTCAAATATTTCTAGCCTCATCTATTGTCCGCTTTTTCTAGGATTCCAATTACATATATTAGACTGACACTGTCCAGATGATTTTAATAATCAAGATGATTTTTACTCTTTTTTTAACCTCCTGGGTTTCAGCTTGGGTAATCCCTATAGATTTACCCACCAATTCACTGACTGATTTATCAGTTATATTCTTACTGCTTGTAACCTGTTGAGGGAAAACCCTCAGACATGTTTTGTATCATTTTTCTGTTTTTACCACCTGGTTCTTTAACATATTAACTGTAGTTATTTAAATACTCCTGTGTGATAATTGCAATATGTGGGTCATAAGATTTTATATTTAATGTGAACATGATATATTCAGTATGCTGACATGAAAAATTATGCAAACCCCCCAATGTATTATAGCTTTTTTATGTTCTAAAATATCAGTGCCCAGTAGGGTTTCTGCAAGAATGAGAATGTTTAGTTTGGTAGCTGCTATCAATTTGTCCCAAGACAGCATGTGGGATATGGCTAGAGTGACTAAGAAAATGAATTCTAAGTTTTACTAAATTTTGATAAAATTTATATAGCCATATAGAGCTGATGTTTACTTCAGTAGATAGCCCAGTTCTAGAATTTATCAAATCTAAGCATAGTCTTACTATTTTCCATTAAAAAAATACAACACAGATTATTTCTCTACACACTGAGATACATACAGAGAAAATGCTATAAATCTTTTAACAAACCCGTCACTACAGACATATGCATAACTAAGATTTCATTAAGCACAGAAAGTAACTTCTCACATCCTTATCTAAACACATTCCTGACCACTAACAAACAGTAATTTTTGTTAATCAATAAAGTTAGGCTGGTACAAAAGTCACCCAAGTATTTTAGTTATTTACTCCCTGGAATAAGGCTCTGGAGAATTATGGGACTTATTCTTCTGTAAAATGAAATATATATGACTTTTTTAACATATGGTAACTCAAAATGAATAAATAAACCTATTTTACTGCTACATTCACTTTTGACATATTTGTCAATAATGTCATGGCTCAGTACAAAGATATCAAAATTGAAACTTAAAAATAGACATCCTGGCTTACTGTACACCTGTCTCGAGCATCAACTTGAGTGTCATTTTCCTCTTATGTAAATCGAAGACAGTGATCTCCTTTCTGCAGTTGCTGAGAGTAAATGGCGCTTTTCAATGGTTATGACGCTTTTATTTTTTTTTATGACTCTTTTTTTTTTTTTTTTTGGTTTTGCTCAGAACAGTCCCCATGATTCTGACCTCAAACTTAATATTGACAACATTGTTTTTATTTGCATATATTGTGTGCATAGTACACAATATTACACAGGCATTTTAATTACAAAAGCTCACTTTGCCATGAGGTTACCTCTAACACTGGTGACCACATCTCATTTAAGCAACTTCGCTTTATTAATCATTTATACCCAGACACTGTAGGATATGTGATAGTAAGTTAGAATTTAGATGTTCATGAACTGAACTTATTTATCAATTTACAGATGTGCCCCATTCACCTCCTACTGTTCCCCTCCATTATTTCAACTAGATGAGGTGGTGTGCAAACTGCTGGTAATTTAGCTGGCTGATAATAGATGCACACTATTTTAACATTACAGCAGGGAGTCCTTGTCTTGCCTTTTTAGTTCACAGCATTGTTGTACAATGTAACACCAATTAACACTTAAGTGATAGAGTTTCAGTTTCTAGGTAAAAACTAGGAATCTTTCTTTCATGCCTCCATACTACAGCCTACGTGGTTATGATATTTAATCAGCTGAAAGCCCAGGGCATGCACTTGGAATTGTGTCATTATTTATAATTGAATGCAGCACTGCTGCTGTGGCAAACCTTCCTGGCATCATTTGCGTAAGGTTTAATGGCTTCTGGTACTACTCCTAGATCCTCACTCACCAGGCTATTCTGCTGTAATGTGGCAGAGGATTTTAAAAGACTTGTTTGTGATTGAAGTCAATGGGGTTGGGGGGAGGGTGAGAAACAGCAGCGAAAGCTGAAACAGAATAATTAATTCTAAAAAATAAGCATAATCCTTCCTGACCAATTTTCAAACTCATGAGCATGATACTGTCTCTCAGAGATGATAAATATATAAATCAAATCTCCATTTTCAAGTTTAAAGAGACTTCAACTTCTTATCTATTTACACGTATACCTATACACAATGTATAAATGAAGAATGTAAGGTTTCACAAATTATGTTCCAGAAGCCTAGTCTTCTGAATTCTTACGTGCTAATTTGTTGGCTATGGTTAAAGTAGTACTTCTGGGCTGAGGCTAGCATGGACACTGGCTTTTAACTGTATGACCACATACATTGTGTATAAAGAGAACAGTCTGATAAGACAATAGTGTCTGGAACAGGCCTGCACACCTTCCTCTCACTACATGTATATTAAATACTTAGGCTGTCATATCCTCAAGGGAACACTATGAAATAAAATTTAATAGACAAAATATAGGCTCCTATTGAGGTAAATTCCACAGTTCTAATGACTGTATTTGCTTTGGGTCTTAGTCCAATATCTTTTCCTTTTTCATTCTCACATACTCATTTTGTTATCCAAATGTGGCTCTAATAACTACATCGGTTAATTGATTTTGTCAACAAAATTGGTAAAATATCTACTATATGCTAAACTGCAGGCAATATTTTAGGGAAGCTGCTTTGAATGCAGTAAATCCAAATTTAAGCAAATTTCATGGCTGCAATCTTGCCTCTGTGGAGTTCGTATTCCGCCACAAATGCCCTTGTGAGATGGCCGGCCTTCTTTCAACATCATGCTTATTCAACAAAGAACAAATAAACTACAACCAGATTGACTTGCATGAGTACTTTTTTTATTTTTTTATTTTTTTTCAGAGACAGAATCTCACTTTATTGCCCCTGGTAGAGTGCCATGGCATTCTCCTGCCTCAGCCTCCCAAGTAGCTGGGACTATAGGCGCCCGCCACAACGCCCAGTTATTTTTTTGTTGTAGTTTGACCAGGGCTGGGCTTGAACCCTCCACCCTCTGTATATAGGGCCGGCGCCCTACTCACTGAGTCACAGAACCCGCCCAACTTGCCTGAGTATTTTATGTGCAGTGTCTTCGATGTGGTGAAAAGAAATGGCCAAGGTCCACCTGGCTCTGTCTCTTCTGCTTCCTGACTTCTCCCTAATTTTTGCGTTTCTGAACGCTGTTGAATGTGACTGTGGTTTCTACCACTCCTATAGTCCTATGAAGAAAAGCATCTATAAGAGCAGCTACCGCCTATACACTTGAATAGTGAGCTGGAAAATACAGTAATTAGTTGAATTGCTCATCTATATTCTGATGTATTAAATAAACAACTACAGTAGCAGCACAAAAATGCTTCTAGTATAGATATGAGAATTAAATTAATTTGTATATGGAATATCCTCTTCATGTTTCCTGGTATATTCTAGATAGGTTTAAATTTATATTAAATTTATATCTTTTATTTCTTCTGTCAACTAGAGAACACAGTATGTGGGTCTATATATTTCTGCATATTTTATGATCTAGAAGTTAGTGGCACATAGAAGGAAATAAAGGTATATTAGGAAAATCTCTGGATGGGAATTTAAATGATATGGAGTTGAAATTCAGATCTGCAACAATTAGCAGACTTTCAGTTTCCACAATTCTCAGGGGTTAAGAGTAGATGAGCTAATAATTGAGGGATTATTTTATAATTTTACAGAGAATTAATTGCAAAGTAGTTTACCCTTCTTAAAGTACTAAGAATTATGTGATACAAATATTAGCTTTTAATTTATTTTCCTGTGAATATGATATTAAATCTAATCTAAGATGTTTATAATTAAATGCAGTGTTTCATCCCCATCTTTGTCATGAATGATGAATTAACCAGAAACTAACTTTGTATTAACTTACTGGAAGTTTTAGGATGGACGTAAGAAATGAAATATGTTAAAGATGAATCCTCCCGACTAACCAATGATACATGTTCTTTACCTATACGTGAGATTGACCAATACTTCCTGTCACTGTATTTAAATACAAGAGCCAATTATAGAGCATCATTTCCAAAATTTAAAAAAAATAGATGATTCTGGGCATATTTGATTGGGTGAAAAAAGGCACATATTAAGTTCATAGCATAGAGAAATACAATTGTGCTTATGCTTAGTAAACAAAGACCTGAAATTGCTTAGTGAATAGAATTAATAATAATATCTAAAAATTTTTTTTTACTAATTTTTAACACCGAGTTTTTTTTTCTATAGTAAAAACAAATGTTAATGATTGTTTTACAACTTTTTTCTTTTTTTTTTTCTAAGAGACAGAGTCTCACTTTGTCACCCTTGGTAGAGTGCTGTGACATCACAGCTCACAGCAACCTCCAGCTCTTGGGCTTAGGCGATTCTCTTATCTCAGCCTCCTGAGTAGCTGGGGGGCTACA
>CAUYQV010150466.1:0-13035 GCA_963574575.1 Galagoides demidoff | reverse complement strand
TGTGGTCCCAGCTACTTGGGAGGCGGAGGCAGGAGACTCGCTTGAGCCCAGGAGTTGGAGGTTGCTATGAGCTGTGATGCCATGGCACTCTACCCAGGGGGATAGCTTGAGGCTCCATCTCAAAAAAAAAAAAAAAATTTTATAAACTTTATAAATGTTATTAATGGAGGATCGAATCTGTGGCAAAATTTTTGAAGTAACTATAAATAATTTAGCAAGGAGTTATTTGTAAATTCCTCTTTTCATACTAGTCTCTGGTACCTCTTTATGGCATTAAAACCAAGTTTGGATTTCTGGTATACATTCTAATAAATAATAACTTCTTTGGAATTAACTAGACCACAAAATAGTAAATAAAAAATTATTTCAAATAATGGAACACAAAACCAAAAATAGGTTTTCATATTCTAATTCAGTTTAATGCAATATCTATGGTAGTATAGTAATGAATTTGTTTTGTTTTGTTTTTGAGATAGTTTTGCTTTGTCACCCTTGGTAGAATGCCCTAGTGTCCTAGCTCACAGCAACCTCAAATTCTTGGGCTCAAGTGATTCTCTTGCTTCAGCCTCCCTTGTAGCTGGGACTACAGGCACCTGCCTCAACAACAGCTAGTTTTAGAGACAGGGTCTTGTTCTTGCTCAGGCTGGTCTTGAACCCATGAGCTCAGACAATCTACCCTCCTTGGCCTCCTAGAGAGTAATGAATTTGTTATGTATGAAATATCAAACTAAATTAAGAGAAAAAATGTTTAGGGAACAAAAGAACATTAGAAATACTTTGGCCAGACACAGTGTCTCACGTCTGTAATCCTAACACTTTGGGAGGCCAAGGAGGGTAGATTGCTTGAATTTGGAGTTCAAGACCAGCCTGAGCAAGAGCAAAACCCTGTTTCTATTAAAAATGGAAAAACTGAGGCAAGAGGATGACTTGAGCCCAAGAGTTGGAGGTTGCTGTGAGCTATGACAGCGTGGCACTCTACCCAGGGAAACAGTCTAAAAGACTGTCTAAAAAGAAAAAAAAAAAAATTTCAATTTCAAATATAATATTTTAAAGAAAGTAAATATCATGGTACATACTTCATTTTCAAATAAGGAAACCATTCTAATGTATTTTTACATTATATTTATGATAATTTATCAATTAAATAATAATTTTTATTTTTTCTACTTAAGCATGTAGTACAATCAGAGATGAAAGCTCCTAAAGCCTTGGGTTTCTTACTATTCAATTTTACTTTCTCTTGAAGTAAAGTAAGACTTCTCTTACTCTTTACTCTTCTGAAGTAAAGTTCTTTTCACGGCATCTTAAGTATCCAGCTCACCAATTTGCTCATCTTAGGCATTCTTCAAATATGGGGGTTTTTATTTCAATAACAATCAATGAAATCACTTTGGGTCCTTAAGTGAGGCGATTGCCTGTGTGAACACTTTGTGCCAGGCCAAGAACAAGACTGGTGTTAATTCAGTGCTTGCTAAATCTGAAATTAGTATCTTTATTATTACAGAATTTTCTTTGCCATAATGACGATATTATATATAAGAAACAGGAAAAAAATGCAGCACCCATGATTCATCTTGCATGATGGCTGTGTTCTAAAGGTTAACTAGGCATATAGTTTGTCTAGTTCCAGTTTAGACTCCAGTATTAAAGCTGGCAAATGATTGGAGTTCACGTTCTGCTTTTGCTGGGTTAAGTAGTAATCCTCACACAGTTTTGGCATCAAAATTCTGAATGATTTTTCTTCTTGTTGATGAAAGCTGAAAACAGAAAACTTTTTCACGAACAAGAGGTCGAAAAGTGCCTTGTCACCCTTTTGGGTTCCGAAAGTGATGGAACTAAGATCGCAGCTTCCCAAGCGATTTCGGCCATGTCTGAGAATTCAGGCAGCAAGGATTTTTTCAATAACCAGGGTAAGCAAGCTGGAAGCAAATTCTGTGAACAGTTTTAGGGTACCATGCGTTAGTGTACATGGGCCTTATAAGAGTCACCTTTCTCTTTCGGTAGGGATTCCACAGTTAATTCAGTTGCTAAAAGGTGACAATGAGGAAGTGAGGGAAGCTGCCGCCCTGGCCCTGGCAAACTTGACCACCAGCAATCCTGCTAATGTGAAGTAAGTTCAAAACCCCTTACCCAACACCGACTGGTCGGATAATTCACAGTCCAAAATGTTCTATTTTTAATATTTTGGCTTTCAGGATAGTTCGCGCATTTATTCAGATGATCTTTCTTGGATTATGAAAATAGAGTCATCGGATTAGCCTCTTTTCCAAAGATATTACAAAATCTTAACTGTTTCTGAGTTTGTTTGGAAAACATACTAGCCATTTGATTTAGGCAACAGGCTGACTCTTCTAGTAGCTTCAAATACAAATAAGCCTGGATAAAGTTGGAAATATTAAAGATAGCATTATGTAAACATTTGACAAATTTAGAAAAATTATAAAAGATCCATTTTAAAGGGCTGTAAACTTTATATATATATATACACACACACATATATAATTATAAAATACACATATATAATGTTTACAGCCCTTTAAAAGCCCTTTGTATGTGTATGTGTATTTTATATATAAAACATACACACAAACGTTTTTTAAAGTCAATTAAAAGCAACATCTTGGCTTGGTGCCTGTAGCTCAGCGGCTAGGGCGCTAGCCACATGTACCTGGGCTGCCAAACAACAATGACAACTAGAACAAAAAAAATTAGCCAGGCGCTGCAATGGGCACCCATACTCCCAGCTACTTGGGAGGCTGAGGCAAGAGAATCGCTTAAGCCCAAGAGTTTGGGGTTTATGTGAGTTGTGACGCCACAGCACTCTACCAAGGGTGACATAGTGAGAATGTGTCTCAAAAAAAAAAGCAACAACTTATGGGCAAATACTATGAAGAGATGTTAAAGGATAGAAATGCCTTCCATACCCCAAGAAGTCTAGTATGTGATTTATCTTCATTGGAAAATTAATTATCAGAATAATCTGCCAGCAATTTAGGAAACTGAGATTCTGCAAGGTTACCTAATTTTCCTGGACACATCTATTTATTAAAATAGCTGAGCTGGAAGTTCAACCCAGGTCTGTTAGACCCCCAAGTTTATGTTATTTCCTCTACAGAAGGTTAAGACTTCCTTATAAAACACTGAGAATTTCTTTAAGCCAACTTTCAAAAATAAAATAACTATTTGCCCTCCCTGCATCTCATTTGGTATATTAGTTAACTTTCATCTATTATATTATTGTTTTGTGACATCATGGCTAAAATTACCATTTTCTTTCTTTCCTTTTTTTTTTTTTTGCGGTTTTTGGCTGGGGCTGGGTTTGAACCTGCCACCTCCAGCATATAGGGCCGGCACCCTACCCCTTTGAATCACAGGTGCCGCCCAAAATTGCCATTTTCTAACTAGAAATAAATCCTCTTTTGTGCCCATCATATGCTTAATCTATATCTTAATCTTTCGTTCCTCTTCCTGACTCCCACATATTTTATAAGGCCTTAATGACTAAAAATCTAACAATAACTGATAAAAACTTAACAGAAATGCATAAGCATCAAAACAAAACTTTGCTCCTTTAACAGCTACGATCTCTGACATTGTAATTTTCTAAATTAAGGTCATCATTATCTCTACGAAGGCACACAAAGATCTGAAATATTGAGTCATAGTCAGTAGCAATTTGAAAAGAGCCTATTCAGTGATTTTTTTCCAGTACAGTCAAATGGTGCAAAAAATCATAGCCACAACACTAAATGACTTCTATCTCCAGTTCAATTAGATTTATACATTATCTGAAATACTTAGTTAGGCCTCCTTGATTTAATATGAATTTGAGTGGCTTATACTATGTATTGTTTCACAGTTTTATATAAAATCATAGAAAATTAGGATGGTAAGTAGTTCTAGAAGGGGCTGCCTTCAGACTTCCTCTTTTAATATGTTTTGCACATTTGTGTCTTCTGATTCTGTAGTTCCATTTTGTCCACATACTACATTGAAAGATCAGTTAAGACTAAATGATGCCTGATTTCCTCCCTCCTGCAATTTTTGTAATTTAATTTAATTGTTGTAAATTTTTTTCTTTTTTTTTTTTTTGAGACAGAGTCTTACTATGTCACCCTCGGTAGAGTGCTGTGGCATCACAGTTCACGGCAACCTCAAATTCTTGGGCTTAAGTGATTCTCTTGCCTCAGTCTCCCAAGTAGCTAAGAGGTGCCCACCACAATGCCCGGCTATTTTTTGTTGCAGTTGTCACTGTTATTTAGCAGACCCCGGGCTGGGTTCCAACCTGCCAACCCCGTTGTGTGTGGCTGGCACCCTAACCGCTGAGCTACAAGTGCTGAGCCTCTTGTAAAAATTTAATTGTAGTTATTTCTTTAACCTATTAGATACTGTCTATTCTATTTTTTTATATTTCTATTTGATAAGAGAAATGATACATTTGTGAGAGTGGTTTTCTGGGCATTCTTTGAGGTCTATATAATTTTTACTTTGGACCTTCTGAGTTAAAAAATATTGAGAATAAATGTTTTTGATGAGGATATGGAATTAGATTTGATATATTTGTGCTAAATGCTGAAGACTAGAGTTGAAACAGATTCTACAGTCAATCAAAAGGCATGAACACAAATAAGTTATGTTGTCAGTCCTTCCAGCAAGCCTCTTAGAGTACTAGTTACTAACACCAAATGTAACAGATGTGACAATAGAGGCAATTGGTTGCTCTTAATAAAGAATGTTTTTTACTCAGAGCAGCTTTAAAAAATTGTAGCTTAAACTTAGCACTAGTGAGTATCTCTAGCCTCACGTTTTAGAAGCAGTACATTTGATCATCTCTCCTGCTGCTGGAGTGGTTGGAATCACTTGCTCTTGCTCTTCTGTCACACCTAAGTAGTAAGGAAAACAATCTAAGACCCGGAGCTGAAGTCCTCCAGGTGGGTTTGGTAGCTTGGTAGCTGTTTGGGTCTGATCTAACCTAGCCAAAAAAAAAAAAAAAAAACAAAAAAACAAATGAATTTTGTATATATTAAAGTATAACCCCTTCTCCTACATTCATGTCTTAATGTGCCAAAAATAAACTAATTCTTAAACTCAGGGCGTCTTCTGGAGTTGGAGGCTCATTTCAGGCAGTAAGTGATCACTGGTGTTGTTTGGTAACATATGATGTTGGTGCAGTTTCCTTTATGTAGTGGATTTTTGCCTGGAAAGTTGTGGGTAAATTAAAGGAAATAATCAACCGGGGGAAGGCGAAACGTACCTTGTGTTGACTCTTTTGTAAAACTGACCAAAGCCTTCTGTAGTAAGACATTTTTATAACCTAAAAATAGTTTTATAATCTACTTGTAAATTAGTTTATAATCTGATTTCAGATTGTCACACATCTTGCTTTCTTTCTCACAACAAGAAAACACACTCAAATGGAATTAAATAGCGTGATGAGGAGAAATGTTAGTAGCAATAATAAACAAATAACCAGGCCATCCATACCCCTTTGTGGAAGATTTTCTTTTCTGTTTTTTTTTTTTGTTAGTAGCAATAATAAACAAATAACGAGGCCATCCATACCCCTTTGTGGAGGATTTTCTTTTCTGTTTTTTTTTTGTTAGTAGCAATAATAAACAAATAACCAGGCCATCCATACCCCTTTGTGGAAGATTTTCTTTTCTGGTTTTTTTTTTTTTTTTTGCAGTTTTTGGCCAGGGCTAGGTTTGAACCGACCACCTCTGGCATATGGGCCAGCGCCTTACCCCTTTGAGCCACAGGCACTGCCTGGAAGATTTTCAACTTTAAAATAATTTGAACATTACCTTAACTGGTGCTAAGAGAGCTTGCCTATTTGGTAATCTTTGTGAATGAGGCTCCTGGATACTCAAGTTTTTTTGGTAGTTCAAAATTTACTTCTTCTTTTTTTTTTTTTTTTTTGCAGTTTTTGAACCTACCACCTCTAGTAGGCTGCTGCCCTACTCTTTTGAGCCACAGGTTGCTGCCCCAAAATTTACTTCTTTAATTAATAAAACTTTAAAGAAAATTGTGATGAGTTTGATTAAAACTTAAAATCCTTCCCTCTCAACCTTCTGCACTGATCACACTGTTACTGAAGTTTGGAGGGGAGGGTTGTGGTGGTCATTTTGAGTAAGTGGCTGTCACCTGCTCCTGGTGTTTTCAGGGCTACCTGCCCTACTCATTGAGCGTAGCTTCTGGGTGGCACTTCCTCTGGGCTTGGATGCATTTTGTTGACCCCTCGTTAGACTCCTATGAACTGTCAGATGTTAATTCCCACTGTCATTGGATGTGATTGGCAGGGCCTCTAACTTCCTCCTTGCCAAATTTCCTTTCAACTCTCTTCCTTTCTCACTAAAATACTGGATACCAGGTAACCCAGCCTAATTATGGGTTTTTATGTCAAATTTTATGTCAAATTTGACATAAAAGCCCTAAGAGAGCCTGAGGCCTTTTCTGTAAGGACGGTTTTGGCTTCTCAGAGGCCACATCTTCTTTTCTTTTTTCTCCCTGATAATTCTCATGTATATTCTGGATACGTGATGTTTCCAGTTATTTGAGTTATGACAAGGGAGAGGCATTTTGCCTTAGGGCTTTTGTAGTGAGCACTGTCTGGCCTGGGATGCTTTTTTACAGCCTGTGGCTCGCTCCTGCAGTCCCTTCAAGTCATTGTCCCCATGTCACCTCTCCAAAGGGACCGTCACTACACTGTTTAAAATTGTACCCCCGACACCCATATTCTCAACCCTCCTTCCCGGCTGCCCTTTTCACAAAATTTATTATTTTCTAACATACTGTATAACTCACTTGTTATGTTAATTATTTATGATTTATTTTCTGTTCCATCACCAATAGCAGCAGCCATCAAGGTAGCAACCGTTTCTATTTAATTTGCTGATTCATCTGGGCATCTAGAACAGCGCCCACCCCATAGTAGGCATTCAGGAGAGAATAGGCAAACATGGCTTGGTTCCTGTAGCTCAGTGATTAGGGTGCTGGCCACATACACCAGGGCTGGCAGGTTTGAACTTGGCCCAGGCCTACTAAACAACAATGACAACTAAAAAAAAAAAAAAAAAAAAGCCAGGCATTGTGGTGGGCACCTATAGCACCAGTTACTTGGGAGGCTGAGGCAAGAGAATCACTTAAGCCCAAGAGTTTGAGGTTGCTGTGAGCTGTGATGCTACCGCACTCTAGTGAGGGCAACATGGTGAAACTCTATCTCAAAAAAAAAAAAAAAAAGAAAAGATAAGAAAGAAAATAGGTGAAGATCAAACAGACAAGCAAAGCAAAAGGGCAATGAGAAAACCACTGTCTTTTTGACATCAACCAAGGAGCATTACTTAAAACCAAAAGCAATCATCAGTGTTGTTTTGTTTATTTTTATACTAGAACTTGGATCACAGAAGTAAGACTGGATGCTTACCTAGAAAAGCTGCCTACTGGTACTTTATTATCTGCAGAATACATGTGAAGGCTAAAATGAGTAAAAATATGAAAAGGCAATAAATTAGAATAAAAAAAATCTATTTGAAGGCATAGTAAAAGAGGAGAGCCAGACTCAGTTATTAGAAGTGAAAGAAGGAAAAAAAGTAAATTTATTTTTAAGTGAATAATAAAAAGTGAGGAAGCTAAAACTATACCCATATAAAGGATTAAATAACAATGGAAACCAAGAAGTAATAATGAATTTGATATAGAAATGTAATCCATCAGATAATGCGGACACAGATATCCTTTCTTGGTACACTGCTAATCTCTTTGACAATTCTCAATTTGTAATACTTTTTGGAAATGAGAAAGCTGAGAATTTTTGAAATAGGAACTATTATTTTTAGCTAGATTTTGTGTTATATTTATCCTGTATGCTTCCATCCAATTAGTCATATCAAAATTCTACATTATTTATGCAAGTACAGAGAGAGTTATTTTTAGTTGACAATCTTTAAGGAGCACATCCTACCTATTATAAGAATATTTTAATCTATTAATTTATAACATCACTGCCATCTGTTGGATCTGATCAGAACTAGAGTGTACGTTATCCCAAGAATAAAAAGGGTTTAATGTTTCTCATTTCCCTATGGCAACGGTAACTAAATTGTGCCATTGATAAACTATGAAAATACTAGAAAATTAGTATAAATATTGGCTAGATGTTTTTCAAAACATACAATTCTTGTAGGAAATAAAACTCAATGAATATAATAAAAATATAGAAAGTAATAACTGTGATTATTTTATTAATGTTATCTAGAGATAAGTGAAAACTGTGATTTTGCTAAGGAACAAATGCATGACCAAGTCTCCATTGTTTTACGCACAGCTTCTACCCTGATTCTCCATACTTAGTACTTCGTAATTCTTAGAGATCCTTTATCTCCATTTCTTTTTTATTTCTTATAGTTCTTCTTGACTTCTCATGACAGCAGAGACCCAAGAAAGTTCTAAATGGTAGCACATACAGTGGTTACTTAAAAAAAATCGCTGGGCCACTGTCAGCCTCACAGTACCCCAGAGAGCTCTTCTGTAGAGACGATCTTGCTATTGTGTGACCTCTGGTCAGGGCCACACAAGGGAAATGATGAAACGAGTAAGGAGCACAGCCCAAAGGGACCCCCAGAAAGAGACAGAATGCTCCAAAATTATACGCATGTGCATTTGAGGGCCATAGGAACTTCCGAAAGTCCTCATTATGTATGAATGACCTATCATTTTGTATTGACAGTATTAAAAATTCTTTTCACTAACATAGAAAATAAAGCCTTGGCTAAATAATTTATTAAAATTATAATCCTGGGATTATTTATGAAGTATCATACCTAAGCCACGCAATCTGTAGAGAAAAATCTAAAAAGCACACCACAGTCAGAATTTCATACAGTATTTCAAGCAAAGTCAATACTTTATCTGATGTGTCAAGAAAAAAACAGTATTGCATTTAGTCAGTGGCCAAAGTCCTTACCAGCCATTTCAGCATTACCAGAGAGGGGCATGATCTTAAGTGATTTGAGTGTCAAATCTCACTAGCATGTATAGAAAACACTTTTCAAGCTTTATGTTTAATTCCCATCCATTAAATAAAGTAAGTGGAAAGCAGTATATTTGTATACTTATTTTTACCGTCACTTTTCTCTTTTTTAATCTGTAGATTTTAAGTTAACGCTCATTCCATAGAGTTACCTATATTTTATTGTGGAATAAAGGAGCGCAGTAAAGGATGACGGTCATGGGAGTGGGTGGGGCCGAAGAACTCTCTTTGAAAGTTAGCAAAATGCCACAAGCTTCACTTCTCTTTCTCCTTCCCTTTGCAGAAGGGATGGCCAGGCATGTGTACTGTCACCCTTTGAAAAACAGATTTTTAGCATCCTGCTCCCAGATTAGACTCGTTGGCCAAAATTCAGAAATTTGCTTAGAATATGTAATCTTGTCGCTTAGAACACTTTTCATTAAAGAAACGTTTGGCCATAGTAGTCTCATGTTATAGACTTGATGTATACGACACACTTAATAATGCTAAAGTTACACAGTTGGCTTTGTCTCGTACAGTTTTTCACAAGGAAAACGTTTTCAGCGAGTTCCATTTTCCCTGCCCACAATGAGAGGAACCGCGTCTTCATACTGACCCCTAGTGGCAGTTTAGAGGGAATTGGGGGAGGGGCACAAAGGTAATGGAATGATTGCTGTGTAATTTAAAGAAACACACACTAGCTGAATTTGAAACGCTTTCCGGTGTCCCTAAAATAGTATTTTAAACCATTAAAAAAACACTGTGATCTGGAAAGCATGCATATGTGCTCTTTCTCTTTGGAGAGAGGGAATGTTCTACTGCTAAATACGTATTTCATAGATGCTTGGATTTGTTTTGGCCCCTTTTAAGGTGTAGTCATTTAAAAATGTTTTGAGACATTCATTGTACAGGTAGCTGGAAATCTGTGCTGTATAACCATACAGAATAAATACAGTACACTGAGCAAGATAAAGTAAGCATCTCATTGCTATTGTAGCTTCTGTAGTTGATTTTTTGTTCTTGACTTTGCATAATAGATTATTTTGTTTTAAAGTTCTTATTTATGTCACTTTATTGTATACTTCTAGATACTTCAAATTAGAATGTTTGCAGTGTGAGTATCTTGCAAGATAACTTGAGCTAGATTTATAACTTTTTAAGAGATTCAATTTTGTATTAAGGATGATCCCTTAAAAAACTAATTATTTAAAGTATAATACTTTTTTAAGGCCTCTGAAATTAATAGCTAACATAGATGCCATGAGTCTTCAGTGTAAAGTTGAAAATTATCCCTGCATTATTTCCATCCGAGTTTGCTAAGCAGTTTCTACCCTCTTAGAGAGCCTAGATACCTCTCCAATTGATGGAATGTTGTTCAAGTGTTGGTTATGGGCAACTGGAAAAATCGTACTGGATTTGAACAATATATAGAATGAAAAGCTAAATTTTGCAACCAAACAAGTTGATTCCACACCCCTATTTTATGTTGGTTGATGTTTACTCAATCTTGACAAACTGTTTGAATTTGGTTAGCTACCGGTTTTGTGAGGCTAGATGAGTCCCCTAGAAGGCCCAACTAAAAAATTATCCATGCCACTTTTACTGCCTGCAAAGCAGAGACTAACACTTGTATGACTTCATTTAAAGTTGCTAATAATTTTCAGGTTTAATATTTAACACTACTGATTTTCAGATGGAATTATCAAACAATTTGAATATTGTCATATTGTATAATTTTTTTCTCTTTCATTTTGAAACACACTTAAACCTATGTCAGTTTTCTTAATATAAGTTATTTTTACTAACCCTTGATTTTTTATATTGAGCATTTTTCATGACTTTTTATTCACTCAAAAATGGTCTTTATTGCTCACTGATTATACCTACAGACAAAGATTGGGGTGGGATCCTGAGGAATATGCCCCAGGAATTCCTCCAGACCAAGCGGGCAGCCTCCTTGCATTCCTGTAGGCACCCTCCGGGTGGTTTCATCCCTCCCTTCCCTTTTCTCCCTGGTTCCTTTCCCTAATGACTTCTCTCCTCTCTCTTTCTGCCCCCTCCTCGTGTCTCATTCCCCGAGGAATGACATAGCAAGGCAAGTAGATTCTGTGGTTTGATTTTGAAAGCTTGGTAATTTATAAGCTTAAAGAATTGGTGAATGTAGAAAGTAATGGACTAAAAGTCAGAAGACCACATTTTTACTCCTGTGTCTATTGATTAACATGCTTGTGAGCAAGTCTTATTGTCTCTGAACGCTCTTCTTTGGCTACGAAACTACCAACAATGAACATATATAATCTACTATATCTTGTGCATCTAAGTGATTACCCTCTATCCAGGATCACAGGGAGTCTGGAGCCCAACTTCCACTAGGGCGGTATTTCCAACCTTTTAAAATCTCATGGCATGTTCGAACCTATCCTTAAACTTCAGTGGCACAGTTAAATTATGTTGATCAAAAAAAAAAAAAAAAGAGTAAAAGAAAGAATATACTTGCTGTGCTTTCAACTTCTCTCAAAAATAATTTAATTAATGATCTTTAAACACAGCACAGTGGTTGAAAATCACTGCACTGGGGGCTAAATGGGATCCCTCCTTATGGCTTGTATTGTTTTATCCCCAAAGCTAAGGATGTTGTCATCTTGAATTTAGGTTTCTTTTGCAATTAATCTACCATTATTCAGGTGATGTTCTTTATGTGCTAAGAGCTGTGCTATGCTGTAGGGATATGGTAGGGAAGGAGACGAAGGTTCTCTGAAGCTGCTCACATCAAGCTTACATTGTGATCAGAGGGACAGGCAATACATAAGCAATTTTAGAAAATTTTAGTGATTGCAGAAATGAAAAAGTATAAATTAAAAGAGAGCACAATGTCGTAGGGAGGGGCATGACCCCAGGGCCATGAAAGGGGCCTAGGGAATAATAAATGGCTTGTTAAGGAAGGCCTCTCTGAAGAAGTGACATCTGAGCTGATGAGAATAAGCCAGTCCTGGCAAGTCCCAGACATTTTTTATTTGCTGTCACACTAGCACAGTCAGCATCCTTATTATTTAGTTAAGAAAATCAACAGTGTGGTATCTCTAATTACTTTGGGACTGTGTCCCTTGTCATCGACAGATATATAAATAGACTGATTTCCAGGCTAAACAAACATTTGGTAACTGCAAAAGTCATTTGTTATGAACATCCTAACTCCTTGACCATGATTCCAATTTTAATAGGAGACAAGTCAGCCATGCCGAATGAAGAGAGCTGTTCTTGGCTGATGGCAGGTCCTTCATTACTGGCAGGGGATCCTGACTTTTGAAACAGAAGGTGGCATGTATGGCAGTGGAGTATTGTGATTGAACAGATAGGTCGATAAAGTCTCTGTGTCATTTGTAAGAAAATTACATTTGATTTCCTCAGACGTGGACTGACTGTCTCAAAATCAGTAAGCCAAACACGCGTGTGTTTGTGAGAGTGCGGGGTTGCAAGCACCATTCTCTTTGTGGTTATTCAGTTCTCTTCAAGAAACCATCATGTCACAGCAGTTTTAGCATAAAAACACATTCTGAGTCTCCAAATGATACTGGCTAAGGCACATCAGTACAATAGTACCAGTTTGGTTTCACATATTTCTTAGCTTCCCCCTCCCCCCAATTTAAAAAACATTTTCCTACAGGATGCAAAACAATTTTTTTTTTTGGTCTCTGGGTATTACTTTAATAATCATATGTTACTTTAACCCTTCATTTTAAGCATTTGCCTACAATTAATTAGGTTACAGTGTTTCTATTTGTTAGGTAAAATCCCTGTTGCAGTTGTGTCCTGCTCCCAAAAGGCATGCCATATACCCTTACATTGTGCCCATTAAGTGGGAGCACAACCATCCCCCTCTCTCCTCCCCTGTTCCCCTCCCTTCTGCACCCTCTCCCCAACTTAAATGGAATTGAGTTTTTCTTAGATGAGTGTGTATTAGATCGTTTACTGGCTTCATATTAGTATTGAGTACATTGGATACTTGCTTGAAAAGCTTCTTTAAATAA
>CAUYQV010150463.1:0-17852 GCA_963574575.1 Galagoides demidoff | reverse complement strand
GTGACCTTTGCTTCAGGCCCCAATAATTTCCCCATTTTCCTCTGAGACCTTATCAGCATGGCCCTCACTCTCTATATTTCTTTCAGCATTTTGGTCACAAGCACTTAACCGTTATCTAAGAAGTTCCGAACTTCTTGTCTTTTGTCTCCATCTGAGCCCTTCACACTCTTCTAACTTCTGTCTGTTACCAAGTTCCAAGTATCTTTATAGCAGTGTCCCATGCCTCGGTACCAATTTTCTATCTTAGTCCATAAACGGACTATATTTACCAATGGAACTTGGTAACTATAATCCCCTAGGCTGGGTTATATATAAAGAAAGAGTTTTATTTGGCTCATGACCCTGCAAGTTGTACAAGAAGCATAGGGCCAGTATCTCCTTGTCTTCCAGTGAGGGCCTCTAGTTGCTTCCACTCATAACAGAAGGGGCTGGGGAGCCAGTGTGCAGAGATCAGATGGCCAGAGAGGGGGATGGAGGGGGAGGAGGGAACGAAGTTCTTTTTAATAACCAGCTCTTGGAGGAAGTCTCCCAGAATTAATAAAGAGCTTGCTTATTACTGCAAGGGCACCACCAAGCCATCCACGGTGGACCCACCCCATGACCAAAACACCTCTTGCTAAGCTCCACCTCCAGTACTGGGGAGCAAATTTCAACCTGAGATTTGGAAGGGAAATACTCAGCTATATTACCCCTAGTTTGGACTTTGTCTGGGTTTTTTCTTATAATTACATTAGGGTTATGGCTTCAGGGGAGGAAGACCATAGAAGTACAGTGTCATTCTCTTTGCCTAATACCAACGATAAATGACATCAACACATCTTGTCGTCATTGATGTTAACTTTAATTACCTGGCTGAGGTAGCATTTTCCCATTTTCTCCACTGTAAAGTGATTATCCTGCACCACCTCCACCCCCACTTCTCTACTTTACACTGTGGAAGGAAGTCACTACTGCAGCTCTAAGGAATGGAAAATGTGCCCTCCAACTCCTTAAGGAGGGCTCATCCACATAAATTATCCAATGAGATTTTGTTCTCTTCACTACTATTTTTACTCTCCTGTTTCTAAAAACCCATTTGTCTTATTCTTAGTGGATTGTTTTGACTTTGGGTAATCACAATTAGGATGAAACGTAGATAAATGGTTCAGTTTCAAAAGTTCTTTTCTAGGGGCACGTAAGTTTTCCTACAAGGCCGGAAGCATGACCCTCTTAGGCCACTGCCCTTGGCCGTGATTCATCAGCATAAACCCTTCCTGGATATCCTCTAGGCTTCTCAGCTGGCACTTTGGCACCTGGATGGACAGGATGTCTTAGTCCAGGCCACACCAGGTGTTTATCATCCACAAAGATGCAGAGAGGGTCTGGCTGCTCCGACAAACTGGAGTCCATGAGCAGTCAGAGCCCACGAGAGGCCACTTGGCTGTGGAAGCAGCAGATGGGCTGAGCTTCTCCTGAGGGCCAGTGTGGGCTCTGCTGCCCGTACATTCAGTGGCAGAACTCCACGGGGAAGTGCCACACATTCAACCCAACCTCATCCTCTCCCACTCCCTTCTCCTCCACACACTCAGAGCTCCTGACACAGAGCACCAGGACAGAGATAACAAGCCTGACCCCAGAAACAGCAGTAGCCCCAACAACTCAAGGGATGAGGACTATGAATACAATGACATCGTGGTCCCAAGTAACCAGAGCCAAAACCAGTCACCTCCCATCGCAGCCTCAGAACCTTTTGCTGAAGACCCTGGGCCCTGTTTGATTAGTTTAATTCTAATGTAATATCCAGTTTAATAATATCCCTGTTCTGAAAACCAGGGGGAAAAACTCTTTTTTAGGGCCTATTCTCTAAACTGTAATTACTTGCTACATTTTAAATATATAACTTAGAGTCTTTATTTCTTCCTTTATAATCTTTATAACTTTTATGGATAATAAAGACTATCACCTATTCTTTTTTTTACCTATTCTTTAGAAAAGTAGAAACAAAAGACTTGAAATGTTAATGATTCAGTTTAGCAGAAATTGTAGGCAAGCCAGACTACTTTTGCTTTCCATATTATCTGTATGTAAGAGGGAGGAGAGGAATTCTCATCCAAGAAAGAAGGAGGAGAGGAATTCTTACCCATTCAAATTACACTACCAGGCTATAGTAACCATCAGGAAAAAGCTATTTATTCTTACAGCCATACAAATGCCTTCCAACCATTTGACTACAATTCAGTACACTTTAAAGAATGTGTTCATGTGTTCCTAGGTCACACTCTGACTTGTGTTATTATTTGAGCATCAGGATCTGAGCAGAAAGGGGTTTCCTCCATGAGCGCTGGCCATGTATATTCTCATATTAACACATTTCAGCAAAATTAAAAGTTTGTCACTGCCCGTTCTCAGATTCAGACAATCCGAATTCTGATTGTCTGAATTTGTATTCTATTCTTTTTTTTTTTTTTTTTTCTGAGACAGAGTCTCGCTTTGTGAGACTTTGGTAGAGTGCTATGGCATCATAGCTCACAAACCTCAAACTCTTGGGCTTAAGCAATTCTCTTGCCTCAGCTTCCCAAGTAGCTGGGACTACAAGGGCCTACCACAATTCCTGGCTATTTTTAGAGACGAAGTCTCACTCTGGCTCAGGCTGGTCTCCAACCAGCCTGGGCCTCCCAAGTGCTAGGATTACAGGCGTGAGCCACCACTCCTGGCAAATTATTCTATTCTTGAATTGAGAAATCTTTAAACATCTTTCGGCAAAGCATGCTGTGTTGGAAAGCCTTTTTGTTGGAAAGATTTCTATTGTTTTGTATTCGTCTTTCTCTTTATACCCTACAACTTTCTTTCTACTACAAAAAGTTTTAGCTTGCCATAAAAATCAGCTTGAAAAAATGCAGCAAATTACACTTACTTGATATCTAATTTATCACTAGTTTTTTACTGAATCCAAAGGTCTTTTCCCCCCAGGCCAATTTATGTGTAGATCCGGGTTAAATCTATATGCTTTTAAATTTACAGTAAGCCTTTTTTTCTCTAAATATTCCTAATAACTACACAGCTAAGACATGGCTCAAATGTCCTGAATTTGATCCCTGGAATCTCCCTAGAAGTGATTTCCCTGGAGCAGAATTTCCCTGAGGTGGGGAGGTTGGGGGTGGGGGAGAAAAGAACAAAAGGAATGAAGTCAGACTTTATTTTGGAATGCCTGTATTGGTAAGGGAAGGGAGTTATTCGTCACAGAAAATGTGCCTTCCAGTTGAACTTTCCAAAGCAGGGCTGCACAGTAATTAGTAAATTAAAACTACAAAAAAATCAGAAGTAATGGAATGAGTGACACAAAAGTTTCCTCTTCATCATTTTAGTTGATTTTGAAGTGGCCACCTGTGAGAGGCTTACAGGTCTGCCTGATTGTTTCCCAGCTCTGTGCAGGTGACACTGGATGATGGCTCAGGTGGACACGGCTGACAGGTTGAACCCACAGCAGCAGAAGAACATGAGTGACTGCTGTCCACTCTCTACAAGGAGAGTCAGCCTTGAAAGCCATGTGCATTGACATAAAGTAAGAACCACAACTACGACATGTGAAACGCAGATTACAAAGTAAGATTTAGTTTTTTTGGAAACATATAGATCTAAAGTACTAGTGTCTATATGTGCAAACAAAAATGTATAGAAAGATGTAAAATGTCAGTGGTTAGTGCTGAAGAGCAAAAGTGTGGATGGTCTCCATTTGCCTCATGTACTTTATTACACATTTGGAATCTGAATTTTTATAATAATACTTTGACAAAAATCTTTTTAAAAAATAGAAGTTGATATACTTTTCCCTGCTGGGATTTTCTCTTTGTTTTCTGTTCACAATTCTCTTAACACTCTACAAATGCAACACTTACTATCATACCGTTCACTGTTTGCAATCCAGTGGAAGAAATTCAGACGCCTTGAAGGTATATATTGATAATATGGAATCTGATGATTACTGGAATCAACTGGAGGCCACATCAAAAAAAGAAAAACTCCGTTTGTTTTTTTGTTTCCTGGAAGAACGTTTAAAGGCTCCCGAAGTTTTTTGTAACAAGCTGGCTAGCCTCCAAATTGTTGTATTCGCAGCGTCTGTTATCATTGGTGGTCATAAACATAACTTGAATGTTTTCCAAGAGAAAGAGCAACATGCTGTGTCCTCTGGTTAATTCACATAACTGGACTAAAAGCCTTGAAATCTTCTGGAACAGATAAAGGCTATCAAAGTCCCTTTGGTAGGAAGGAGGAGAAGCTTGTGCATTTAACAGGGATAAGTTCTTATATTCAAAAGAATTCCCAATGGTTTGAAGTTTATTGAATTGCAAAATAGAAGGATTTCTGGCTGTAAAAGTTTATTATGCATTCAATTTGATGATATGTGAGCCAAGGAAAGGATACTAGCAGGCACAGCAAGAACACAATCTTCACATGCCCTTGGCTGCTTCCGTATGCACAGGCCATTCTCTGGGTCAAGAACACAGCTGCAGGAGGGATGGGAAGATACCGACCAGTGAGAGAAGGAGGAGACGACCACAGACTAGCGTCAAAGGGGTGACCTTCTAAGCACTCTGAGAAATTCACTGAACGTAGACAACTACAATATAGGGATGGAGGACATACTTTCTAGGACAGAGCTTCAACTTTTAGTGTGGGGATTATGCAAATAACTTCTTTTTTTCTTTTTTTTTATGTTTTGTTTTTATTAAATCAAACTGTGTACATTGATGCATTTATGGGGTTCAGGGCACTGATTTGATATACAATGTGAAATGCTTACATTGAACTGATTAACTCATCTATCACAATTATACTCTTCTCTTAATAGTTTGGAAGTGTACCATTGCATCATGCACCTTAGGTGAGGTCCCCCGAAATACTCTCCCTCCTCCGGCCTCCTCCCTCCTCTCCCCTCTCTCTTCTCTTCTCTTCTACTTTCTGGACAGTAGCTATGTTTTATTATTCAAATGTATGTTCAGGTGATTATATACTGATTTCATAGTAGTATTGAGTATATTGAATACTTTTTTTCTCATTCTTGAGATACTTTGCTAAGAAGAATATGTTCCAGCTCCATCCTGGTAAACATAAAAGATGTAAAGGCTCCATCCTTTTTATGGCTGCATAGTATTCCATGGTGTACATATACCACAATTTATTAATTCATTCATGGGTTGATGGCACTTGGGCTATTTCCATGTCTTGGCAATTATGAATTGGGCTGCAATAAAAATTCTGGTTCAGATGTCTTTGTTGTAAAGTAATTTTTGATCATCTGGGTATATACCTAGTAGAGGAATTGCAAGATCAAATGGTAGGTCTACTTTTAGTTTCTTGAGTATTCTCCAGACTTCTTTCCAAAAAGGTAGTATTAGCTTGCATTCCCACCAGCAGTGAAGGAGTGGTCCCCTCTCTCTGCATCCACACCAACATTGTTAAAATGTCCATACTACAGAGGTACATATTACAGATTTAATGCAATTCCTATTAAAGTACCATTGTCATACTTTAAAGAGCTTGAAAAAATAGCGCTTTGTTTTATATAGTATCAGGGAAAAAACTCAAATAGCCAATACATTACTTAGAAATAAAAACAAATCAGGAGGTATCCCAATACCAGACTTCAGGCTTTACTATAAATCTATAGTGATCAAAATAACATGGTACTGGCACAAAAAAACAGACAGGTAGATATATAGAACAGAATACAGAACCAAAAGATGAACCCAGCTACTTACCGTCATTTGATCTTTGACAAGTCTATCAAAAACAGTCAGTGGGGGAAAGACTCCCTATTTAACAAATGGCGCTGGGTGAACTGGCTGGTGACCTGTAGAAGACTGAAACTGGACCCTCACCTTTCACCACTGAGAAAAATTGATTTTCACTGGATTAAAGATTTAAACTTAAGACATGAAACTATAAAAATACTAGAAGAGAGTGCAAGAAAAACACTTCAAGAAATTGGCCTAGGAGAATATTTTATGAGGGCAATTGAAGCAACACCAAAAATCCATTACTGGGATCTGATCAAAGTAAAAAGCTTCTGCATAGCCAAGAGCACAGTAAGTAAAGCAAACAGACAGCTTTCAGAATGGGAGAAAGTTTTTGCAGGTTATGCTTCTGACAAAGGTCTGATAACTAGAATCTACAGAGAACTCAAACTAATCAATAAGAAAAGAACAAATAACCCCATTTCTTTTTTTTTTTAATTTTATTGAATGGTAACTATGTACATTAATGCACTTCTGGGGTACAGTGTGGAGTTTTCGCATGCAAACCGAAATACTTCCATCAAACTGATCAACACAGCCTTCATGTCATTTTCTCAGTTATAGTTTTAAAACATTCTGATTCTACTCTTAGAGAGTTTCACTTGTAAATAACCCCATTTCTATGTGACAAGAGACTTGAACAGAAACTTCTCTGATGAAGATAGGTGCATGGCCTATAAACACATGAAAAAATGCTCATCATCCTTAATTATCAGAGAAACACAAACCAAAACCATTTTCAGATATCATCCAACTCTAGTAAGATTAGCCCACAAATTTCCAAAACTATACATATATATTTTTATTGTTTGGGATTCATTGAGGGTACAAAGGATTAGGTTACACTGATTGCATTTGTTAGATAAAGTACCTCTTAAAATTGTGAGCAAGAACTTCTTAAAATACAGATTCCTGGCCAGGTGTGGTGACTCGTGCCTTTAATCCCCGCACTCTGGAAGGCTGAGGCAGGTGGATTGCAGCATTCTGGAAGGTGGAGGCAGGTGAGTTGAGGAATTTGAGACCAGCCTGAGCAAGAGCAAGACCCTATTTCTACTAAAAATAGAAAAATTAGCCAGACGTAGTGATGTGCACATGTACTCCTAACTACTCTGGAGGCTGAGAAAAAACACACAAATTTCTGGACTTCACCCAAAAGATTTCATTCAGTCAGTCCAGAATGTGCCCAAGAATATGCATTTTTAACAAGTCCTGGGTATTGCAGATGCTGCTGGTCTGCAGATCACACTTTGAGAGCAAATACCCTGGCTTCAGGTGCTGACTCCACCACCTACGTGAAGTTAAACATGTAGATGGTCTCAGTCAACTCCTGTGTGAAGTGGGATAATAGTTGCCCCTACCTTATATTGCTGTTGTATTGATTGAGAGAAGCCATGTAAAGCTCTTGGCAAAACACCCAATAAATATCAGCTGTTATTTTTATTTAACATTAATATTATTATAATATTTTGTTTAACACTCATGACTTAATATTGAGGAAACTGAGGTTCCAAAAGATTGAGTCACTGTCCCCTGATCCCAAAGCTAATGACCAGTGAAGAGGAACCATGGCATGGGCTTCTGGGCTCTCTCTAGACACCAAACTGGGTGTGTCCTGGGACCTCTTGCAGAGGCTAAACATGTTCAGCTCATCTCCAACTATGATCTTCAAGTAGGAAATAAGTCCCCTCCCCCCCCAAAAAAAAATGCCTCAAAAGGATCTAGGGATTTGACCAAGTTGACTAACAATAACCTTGTACCACTCTTGCCAAATTGAAGGAGAACATACTGTTCTGGGTCAGCAAAATAGAAACCAAGGTTATACCGAATGAGGAAACTATTATAACCCCAATAACTGAGGCACTGGCATCGCCCCTACTTTTGGAAAAGGTAAAGGGACTGGTGGGCATCAAACAGATCCTTTGCCTCCCAGGAGTAAGTCAGAAGTTATGTTCACAGTCACCATCGAAGCTTCCAACAGAACACTTGGGATAACTGAAAGTTGCACACCTTTGGCCCACTGAGAAATATTCTTCCTCATAAACACAATTACACATTTTATAAAAGAACAGAACAACCCCTTTCCCAGCCAGAAGAATGTGATGTGCTCGTCAGGAAAGTTGCTGAGAAAGGCAAACTCTAGTCTTGTTAAGAATCTATCTAAGCTGAAAATCAAGGAAGAAGAGACATCTCCAATCAGCTTTGTGTTTTGGGAAATGGGGACATTAAGAAAGAACAGAGCTCTTTAGGACATTTTCTGCAAGACAAACTTGCAAGGAATGCTTTATAAGAAAAATAACTTCACAGCATTCAGAAGATTCCAATAGTCCTTACATGATACCAGAAAACAACTTTGAATTTTACTAAATTGACAACTTGCTTCATAGAATTATGATAATGATTAAATGCATTAATAGGTATAAAGAACCTAAGAGAGACCCTACTGCATAATAACTGCTTTCTAAGTGTTTATTGTGATGATTTGGTCCCTATGGGAAAGCCACAGGGCTCACCGGCTGGTTCAGATCTCTGTGACTTTCATGGCAGTGTGAGGTAAAGAAATGTTTCCCCCATGGCATGAAATAAAGAGAGAAAGAATGTGATTCAGGGGAAGAAAAGTATTTTGACAATAACGTTTTCCTAAACATGGAAAACAAGACTTTTCCAGGAATTGAGTTTAGTTTTTGTTGTTGTTTTTCAAATGGATCTACCTTCCTCATGGAGAAAACATTCAGGATTTTTCAAAACCTCAGCTGACTGATTTCGTCCTAAGGTAGTTAGAATATGCACACGAAGCCAGAGCTGGAAATAGTCTGTGTCTTTTTCTTTTTCTCTGACTTTTCGTTCATCAAAATCAGCTTCTTAGAAACTTGATTCTTTTATGGAGTATTTACCTACGTGTTTATTTCATTAATTGTAATTTGATGGTGTTTCCTGACATCTTGTTGAGTTTTGAATGGTCGTTTTTGTTATTTCTTTTGAACAGGATAGGTTGGTCCATTTTGTTCCTGGTACTGGGGCCCAAATACATGTGCTTCAACATGAGACTGGAATAGGAAACTACGCAGCTATTCATGAGGGTAATAAAATATGATTCAAGGAGAGTCCAAAAGCATGTTAATTGCGATTATTCTTTCATCTTCACTGAGAAATGAGTTAAGGCTCATTAAACATGAGTGATTAAGGCTCATTAAACATGGGCAACAACTTCAATTGTATAAAAAGTATGCCAACATGCAACCAGGAAAAAACCTAGAAAACAGCTTGGTTTTTATTAGTCAATGCTGTGCCTTTAAGCCAGTCCTGTACCCAACGCCCCAGGCTGTCTTCTGGGATCCTATCCTGCTTCCACTCCCTCCATCACTTCAGGCTCCTGGTTCTGTGTATCTTTTATAGTCTTATCCTGCCTTGTGGATTGGGTTTGGATCTGACATCTCATTCCTCCACTTTCTGCTACAAGTCGAAGACCAGCATAGAGTTATGTTCCCAGCTCTCTCCATGTTGTACAATCTGGGACGTGTATACCCCCCCTCAGCTGGCTCCTACTGACCTAAAATAAACCCTCTCCATAGCCAGCCCTGTACCATAGCCAGTAGCTCATAGTGCCCCTCATTTCCTGTGACAAGTATCACTGAAATTGATGCTTTAAGTAAAATTGTGATTAAATACTTTGTTTATTCTTATTAATTTAGGTAAAACTTATTTTGTAAAAGTCAGGGCTGTAACTCAGTCAACCCAGGCTAGAGTGGAGTGGCGTGATCACAGCTCACTGCAGCCTCAAATTCCTGGGCTCAAGTGATCCCAGGCTGTGTCAACCTACCAGGTCACTGGGATTACAGGTATGAGTCACCACACCCAGCTGGGTACCATACCTTAATAACTATATGTCTAGGTTCTAATTATAATGTCAACTACAAAGTTATAATGTAAACTACCATTCCTCTATAAAATAGGCTCCCTGTTAGATAAACATGCTTTATGTTCTCCCCTGAACTTAATTTCTTTTTTTTTAATTAAATCATATCTGTGTACATTAATGCTATCATGGGGTAGAGTACTGTTGCTATATACAATTTGAAATACTTTTATCCAACTGGTTAACATAGCCTTTATGTCATTTTCTTAGTTATTGTGTTAAGAGATTTATATTCTACATTTAGAGAGATTCACACGTACCCTTAAAGGATAAACCATGGAATACTATGCAGCCCTAAAGAAAGATGGAGACCTTACCTCCTTCATGTTTACACGGATGGAGCTGGAAAATATTCTTCTTAGCAAAGTATCTCAAGAATGGAAGAAAAAGTATCCAATGTACTCAGCCCTACTATGAAACTACTTTATAGCTTTCGTAGGGAAACTATAACACAATTGTAGCCCAAGAATATGGGGAAAGGGGAGAGAGAGAGGGGAGGAGAAGGGGGAGGGTGATTGGTGGGATTACGTCTGAACTTAATTTCTTCAGAAGCAAATTTATATCTTAGACCAACATATTCTATAGTGGAGAGTATCTAGACACCTTCCCCATTTCACTCTGCTATAAAGCAAAATGTCTTATTTTTTTTTGAAGCCTACTGACAGTCTACATCAGGTACAGTGTGTTATTAAATTAATACAGCTCTGAATGCTGCTTTCCCCGAGAAGAAACCCTTAGAGGAAATCAAAACAGCAGTAGTTTGTCCAGGCAAACACTTATTTAAGTATCATTAGCCCTCGGTGGGTTTCCTAATCCTATCAGTAAGTGGTGGGAGAAAAGACAGCTTTATTTCTCTCTCTTTTAAATTCTAACTGATGAACAGAAAAAGGGCATTTCCCTTTTTGAAGCTTCGGAGGAAGGAGTGAGAGATCTCTAATCACTTCAGTGCTTTACTTACAGAATACGATCTTTATCAGCAAATAGAACTGCGTCCTTCGTAGCAGAATTCAGCCAGATCAGCTAGCTAATTGGGGGCCAAATAACAATGATCCATGACATCACATATACGAGAGCAATAAATTGCCTTTCTCTAGAAGGCTTCCAGGCCATCCATGTCAAAGCTCCACTGCAATGGTTTTATTTTCATCAACACTGACAGAAGACCAAAGGGACTGTGGTGCTGAACGAGCAGAGGCTGGGCAGTAAAGCAGTGCCACCTAGCTTCCCTCCTGTCCATCACCAGATGTTCTCAGCCGCTGAAGGACCAGGCTGGGTTCAGCAGTGTGCCAACGCTCTGAGGCAGAAACAGACGACAGGGAAAATGTCTCCTTTCACAGTCACCCGAGGGTAACCGAACATCAGAGGTTTACCCTGGGTTAGGCAAGACCCTCTGCAACCGAGTTCCATCACTCCATCCAGTGTCACCCTACCCTGTCCTCCCTACAGCTCTGCAGAAGGAGAAGGCAGCTCGGACCACGAGCAGCGCTTAGGATTACGACTGCTCACATCAGGGGGGATTGCTGCTCCCAGCCCGCGTGCGTCCTCACCACACCCAGCACAGGCCATGCATGTTCCTGCCTCTGTGATATACCCTCCTCTTGACCTTAGCTCTCCTCCTCCTTCGTCCTCCCTTACAAGTTCTTTTAACCCTTCAAGTCCCACTTTTCTCACACAGGCTTCCCTAGCTACACCGACTCCCAATAATAATCTGATCTCTGAATTACATTGTATTTTCAAGTCTTCGTTAGCTCTTTTATTACTCTGCCCACAGTAACTCAGGGCTTAGCTCCCCTGCCTGCAGCTGCTCCTGATCAGACACACTCCGCGCTGTCAGACAAGCTAAGGAGCCTCTCTGGTGCTCCCGTGCTGAGTACACACTGCTAGTAAGGAACTCATTGTTATGCATTCCCTACCAAATCCTGAGAAGGCTGTGTTTTAGTCTTCTGCTTTAGGATAAGAGGCCAAATGAATAAAATTGAGCCCTTAATTATTTCATGTGGGGCTCACTGTTTCTCCAAGTAGTCTATGTTGCTTGGGAAAGGACTATATCTTTCAATCCTTTAATGGCAAAGTCTTGGACACAATGGCTGATCAAATCTGTTTTCACCTTGGAAAACAACTTAAATTTTGTAATTTAAATTTTTACTTTGTGAGACAATTTACTTAATTGTAAATACTATTTTAAACCCCCCCCCCCGCCCCCGAGCTTCCCCAGTGAATGTGCCCTTCCACTGTCAAGGTCAGCCAGTCTCCTCGTCCTTCCCATCGGCACTCGTATTCTCATCCCCCACTCAAGACTTGCTTCTTATCTCACCAAAAAACACTGAAGCAGTCGTTGCTGGCAAGCGGGTTGATAGGCAGAAATTAGGAAAATCGCTGAGGTCAGACATGAGTCCAGGAGGTAAAGGGAGCACGGAAACCTATAAGACAAGCTGAAGCAGACGCCTTGGGCCTCACTGCTCAGGAGAAACTGGAGTTCAGCAGGCCAAGGGCACTGGAGACAGGTGGGGACCTGCCACAGACATCCAAGAGCCAGACTGGTCTCTACACATTAGCCAGATCGATCTTTCTAAAATATCCCTCATTGCTCACAGTCTGCCAATGGCTCTCCCTTTCCATTAACAGTAAATTCCCAGACCCGTCAAGGCTCTTGGTGATCTGGGGCTCACCCCCCTGAACTCCCTCTTGCTCCTCTCTTTTCCCACACTGTACTTCCGCCATATCAGCCTCTGTTCACACTGTTGATAGTCCGGATATAAACAGCCATGCTGTTTCCTGCATCGTTTCCTTAACTCTTTCCATTCCCCTGCCCAGTTCCACATACAGCTTGTCCCTCACTGCACGTGGATCCTGCTCGATAGAACATCCTCAGAAAAGCCTTCCCTGGTGCAGTGTATTGAGTAAACCCCTCACTCACCTTTCAGCCTCCATTCCTTTACCCAGGTTTATCTCACTTCACCACACTCATCGTTGCTTGGAATTATATTTTATATTTGTATTAAGTATTTATTAGATGCCTTGTCCACCAGAATGTAAATTCTAAGAGAGAAGAAATGTTCTCTCTTTCTCTATTTGGCTCAATAAACCAGCCCTCGATGTAGGCCTGAAAAGAAGGATGCTTTCTTCACACACAACTTTGCCAGAATGGTAGGGACTTTGGCGGAAAGGGAATGCCAGAGGAGGCGTGTTGGTCAATGGGGGACAGCTGCTATAATAAACCCCAAAGTTCATGGCCTTAATACGATACAGGTTTACCCCCTGCTCTCGCTGGAGTCCAACAGGATGTTTCTAGTTAGGTGGCCCAAGGGGTGAGCAGTTCCCCAGACCCAGGGCTCTACCGACTCCTACGACTAGAGTCCTCCACTAGATCCACGCCCTTGGTCAGCAGATGAGGAACCAGGAAGAGCACAGGCTGTTACCCAGAAGGCATCAGGTCCACGAGTGACATAAATCGCTTTTAGCCACACTTCTTACATCAGAACTCAGTCACTAGGCCATTTCTAACTTTTAAGCAACCTGGAAAAGTAGCATAATTGTGATTCCAGAGGGAAAAAGAAATGCGGCTTGGTGAACACAAAGGACACTCATGTCGCTCGTGAAACGTAACCACCGGGCAGTGCAGAAGCTGATTTACAAATGGTGGAAAAGTTACCCTGAAAAGGAGCCAAGAGTTTTCTAGGGGAAGGAAACAGCAGGTGCAAAAGGAGAGAGGTACAAAAGAAATGACAGCCTGTTCTTAGGACTTCAGGCTGTGGCTGAATGTACAGGCGAAGTAAAACCACAGACATTTGGGAATTGGACCTCATGGGATTCTGTATGTCATGACGAAAGGTTCAGGTTCATCTTGCTGGTTTGCGCGGGGCCCTGAAAGATATTCAGGAAAAAAGAATGGAGAATAATATAACCAAATGCCTGCTACTGAAAGAAGATAACTCTGATGGTTATGTAGAGCATGATTTGGGGATACAGAATATGGAGACAAGATAATTAGATAGGAAACTACTGCAGAAGTACGAGGAGAAGTGTTGATGGATGGGAGCCAAAACTCAGGTGGTATTTATATAGTGCTTGCTAAATTCTTCTTTTCAAAAAGTCTCATGAGCACACCTACTGTCTTTGATGAGCTGAAGACTCTAATATTATTACTCGGGTTAGAAATCTTTCTAATAGAGAGGTTAGCAAAGTTACATTTTAACAAAATTTCTGATTGGATTTCTATTGCTGATCATTAAAAAATACAGATTAGTCTAAATGGATAAAACTATTTTTCAATCAATGCTAAGAGATTGGTTGGGCAGGGGACAGAAGAAGGGTAATGAGGGAATTCTCAAGAGAAGAACGTGATGGGCATTTGCCCAATATCCTTTGTGACAATGTATTTTTAATAAAAGAATCAATGAGAAAGGAGGTAATGTTCATTGTAACACTGTATTCAATTCCGCCAGATAAATTAATATCACATTTCAATTAAATAAAGCTTCAGCGATCCCATAATCACAGCCGTGAGCATTTTCCATTTTTCTCTTTATAATTGTGAACTTTTCTTTACCTTGAATCATTACTTATCCACAATTCTAATTCAGAATAATTCAATGTACAGTCTAGATATTTTAAAGCTATGGAAGAGGAAGAAAAACCAGTTTGCATATTTGATCTCTGCTCTGAAAAAAATGGAAGTCTCCTAGAAAGTAGAGGGCAAATTAAAACATGAGTACTACTTTGTAAAGCAAACTTTACAAATCTAAAATCACATCAAATAATGATACCTATTACATCAAAACGGTAGAGTTACCAGTGAACAATTTGTTTTTCCTTATCAAACTTTCAGTGTAAGAACATTTCTGTGCAATAAAAAAGGATTGAAGATAGGATAATTTTGACAAATTAATCATCTCATAAAACAATCTTGGATTCCTGGGCTCAAATTTAGCACCACAACTTATGTGACATTGGACAAGTTAATATCATTATGATCATTGTCACTATCATTTCCATTAGCCTTATTAGATAGCATTGAGCACATTCGATGTGCTGGTCATTCCACTAAACACATTATAATTATACACATATGTATCATATACACATATAATCTTATGTCATTGAATTTTTCAAAATACATTTCTTTACCTATTAAAAGTTGATAGGGGCTGACTTTAGCAAGATGACAGAGTAGGAAGCCCCTGACCACTTCTCCTCCCACTAGTGAAAGATATGGCAACAATTCACAGACAATTTCCTATCGTGAGAAATAAAAAAAAAAAAGAAAACTAATCGCAAGTACCCTGAGCAAAATGAAACCAGACTCGTTGAAGCCAACAGGGAGACTGAAGAAATCCTCTCATAAGACACCTCCAGTAGAAGGACATACAAGGAGATGGGGGGGGGTTAAGATGGCAGACTAGACTGGAAGCAGCTTATGTGCCTTGCTTTCAAGGCAACAATCAAAAGTTCAAGGTAGGTGCCCACCTACAGATGGACCTTCTTGGGGAGAGCATTGTCAACTACCAGAGAAGTGACAGGGGACCTTCAGAATGAAGGAGGAGGTGAGGAGACAATTCATTCTTAAATATTGGAGGATACCTGGGAAAGGCACCCACACGTGAGGAAGGACAGGAGAAGAGAGCTTTGCGGCTCAGTGCTCCTCCCACAGGCATGGCCACCAGAACTGTGTGGGGGCCCCAGTGCCACCACAGACCCCTGGTCAGATGAAGGAGCTGTTTGGAGTCTGCACAACAATATCACCTCAGAGAGTAGGCACAGCAGGTACCCGGGTCTGAGCGCTCAGCTACAGGACCCCAGATCTACACAGGGCTGGCTCTGAAGAAGCTGCCTCTGAATTTCCCCTGCTGGACTGAGGAAGGAGCAAGCTGAGCAGACGCCGTCCAGGCGGTGCCCTGTGACTGGGAGAGGAGCACCCGTTCCTCCACCAGGAATTTGAGCATAACAGGCACCACAGACACACCCTGGGAAGCTCGCTGAGATTGCCTCCGTAGGATCTGAGCAGGGAGAGAGCCCTGGCCTCCTGGTGGCCCCTGCCCTGCAGCGTCCCCCCCCCACAACCCCCACACAGCCATCCAGCCCACGGGGCTCCATCTCCATGGTTTCTACACTGCTGTCCAGCAGCAATGAAACCCACCTAAAAGGAAATTGTTCCAATGAAACTCAGAATATGGATGGCAAATGAGATGAATGGAATTGAAGAGAAAGTTGAAAGCCAGCAAAAAGGAGACCCCCCCAAAAGTATATATATACAGCACATCAATAAAGAAAATGAAAAAAGTCATTAAAGAGTTAGAAAACATAGGAAGCATATAATAAAATTTAAACAAATGAAAGAGTCATTTAGGGAATTTCAAAATGCAGAAGAAATCTTCAACACCAGGCTAAATCTATCAGCTACAATGACACTATCTGGGTGATGGGCACACTTGTAGCCTTGACCAAAGCATTATAAAAGCTATCCAGTGTGCCTTCTTAATATTTTGAAATTGAAAAAAAAGAACATCCCACACCTTATCAGAAACAACACTGAACTGAAAGTCTTGGCACAGAGTCCCAGCACTGGCAGTAATCGACGGTATAACTTAGGAAAGTCCCTTTAACCTCTCTGGGCCTTAATCAGGAGCAGCTCAAAAGCAGAGCACGTCTCCCGGAGAGAAACTACCTACCTCCTGTAGGCACAGCTGCACCAGGCTCTGTAACCCTTCCTGTGAGGGCCAGATAATAAAGATTTCAGGCTTTGCAAAGCTGAGCACAGATTCTATAGCATATTCTGCTCTCTCTCTCTCTATTTACAACCCTTTGAAAACATAAAACCCATTCTTAGCTCATGGGCCCTACAGAAACAGGCCACAGGCCATAGCTTGCCAACCCTGACTCTGTAGAATGGAGGTAGGAGTACTACACTACCTACCACACCGGACACTCGGGGCTTTTGATGCAATAAACGCATGCAAAGCCATTGAAAACCCTCAATAAATATTAAATGATGTTATTACTATTTTAATTTCTATGCCTTAGGCACCTAACTCAGTGTTAAAAGCATACTATGACTTCAGTAGGTGGTTAGTATACAGATACGTAAAGGGAAAGGATTAAATAATATCTGTCCTCTCGTTAAGCACTGCAATCCCATCTCTCTCTGAGTAAAACCTAAAGTCTTTAGCTATGGAATCTGCATCCCATCCCGTTTCACCATTTGATTATGTATCTTCTCCAACTTCCTATTAGACTTTCACTCCCCCCTCTCCAGACATAATGGCTACTATGGGCTGAATGCTTGTGTTTCCACCCCAATGCAGTAGTATTATGAGATTATTTTCCTTGAAAGAGGCCACAGGAGAGCTTGTTTGACTCTTTGCTATCAGAGGATGCAGTGAGAAGGTGCCATCTATGAACCAAAAAGCAGGTCCTCACGGCACCACGTCTACTGGTCCCTTGATCTTGAACTTCCCAGCCTTTAGAACTGCACAATTTCTGTTGTTTCCAAGCCTACAATATTTTCTTATAGTTACTCCAATGGGTACCCAGCGTGGGTGTTGCTGTAACAAGTACCTTTAAAACATGGAAGTGCCTTTGGAATGGGGTAATGAGTAGAGGATGGAAGAGTTTGAGGGGGTGCAAGAAAAATTCTACATTGCCATGATCCAAGCATTAAGCACGATTTGGGTGAGATATGTAGAGAAAGCCTCAGTCTTCTTAGATATTAAACAAGTGGTTATGAACACAATGTTGATAGAAATGTGCATGACAATGGCAACTCTGGTAAAGATTCAGACAGAAATGAGGAACATGTTACTAGAAACTCGTACTCGGGTCTTAGCAGTTTGTGGAAAGTGGAAGGTGTGAGCACTGAAATTAGATACTTGGCTGAAGAAATAACTAAGCAAGATATGGAAGGACCAGCATTGCTTCTCTCAACACAGCTCGAGAGTAAAATGCAAGAAGAGAGAAACCATTTAAAGACAGAATTTATAATCAAAAGGGAAGCAGACTTAAAGATTTGGAAAATTCATGTCAACGCCTTAACACAATAACTAAGAAAATGACATGAAGGCTAAGTTAACCAGTTTGATGAAAATATTTCAAATTGTATATGAAAACACCACACTGTACCCCATGATTGCATTAATGTACACAGCTATGATTTAATAAAAAAAAAAAAA
>CAUYQV010150462.1:0-26721 GCA_963574575.1 Galagoides demidoff | reverse complement strand
TTGACAGGTTTGCCTGTGGCGGAGTCTCTCTCACAACACTGAGACTGTTCAGAGCTTAGAGGAGGGGACAGGGATGCTCCCTAGAAGGGTAGGAGGACAAGCAACTCGTGGTGCAAAAGGAGATCGAAAGGGGGGCATGTGTCTAGGTGATGTCACTCAGCAACACTGCCGGGCGTCTCTGGGTCGGAGAAATAGAAAAAGTAACAGTGGCTTGGGGTATATTTTTTTTATGGTTTACACTTTTTTTTTTTCTAATTTCAAATTACTATAAGGGAACAAAATTTGTTGTGTTTTGTCATTGGTATGAACGTGTAATTGTTTATACAGGGTGCTCATAAAAATTCTTGTGCAATTTCAAATAGACAAGTATTTTGAATTGCATACGAACTTTATGGCCACCCCATATATTGATTTCATATTAGTATTGAGTATAGGATTTATTTTCCATTCCTGAGATATCTTACTAAGAATAATGCATTTCATGTACATCCAGTTAATCTTAAAAGATAAGCAAAATCTCATCTTTTTAATGGCTGGATAGTATTCTTTGATATACATATACCACAGTTCATCAATTCATTCATGGGTTGATGGGCATTTGGGTTGCTTCTACAACTTGGCAATTATGAATGGAGCTGCAATAAACATTCGGGAGTAAATTTCTTTGTGGTAAAATGATTTTTATTCTTCTGCGTATATACATAGAAATGGGATTGCAGGATCAAATGGAAGGTCAACTTTTAGTTTTTTGAGAATTCTCCATACTTATTTCCATGATGTTTGTATTAGTTTGGAATCACACCAGCAGTGTAGAAATGTTCCCTTCTTATCTGTGGCTAGCAGACCTTGGGAAATTGTGTGCAGTATGCAAAGCAAGAAGTCCCTACATGGCTAAGAATCTGCTTATTTGGGTTATATTTAAAACAATTATATACATAAACATTTGAATTTGGCACCAGAAAACTTTTGAGCTAAGGAGTCTCAGCTGCCTCCGAAAAAATCAACATAAAGGTCACCGTACAGAGACCAACTTTGGCTCTTGCGTATAACAGATAGACTCTGTGGCATGGTTTAAAGAAAGCAGATTTGGAATAAGAGGATCAGGACTGAGGTCCTTATTTTATCTCCTATTAGCTATAACTGACCTGTGAATTATATTATTTTTAAGTACCCCAGATTTCTATTGTGTAACAAGGGGCTCACAATAGCCAACGTAAGACTAGGACAAAGATTAAATGAGATAAGCTGAATGCCCGTACATAGCATGTATTCGTTAAATATCATTGCTTTCATTCTTTTTCATACTTTGAGTTTTGTCATAACTAGAGTATCCCTTGGATAACTGGGGTCTTGGATAACAGGATTTCATCCAAGAGTCTGCATGCAGGTAGTTTATTTTGGGAAGTGATCTCAGGGAATAGAAGTAGGGGAGGGGGCTGGAAAGAGAGAATCAGAGAGAGAGAGAAAGCTTATGCATAAATATGTTCTATGGTCAGTTTTTGCACTGGTCACTTATGGTCTGAGAAAGACATTGAATGTTTCTCAGGATTGCCCAAAAGAGGAAAAGAAGAGAGAAGAATATATGGACAGACACCACTCTCCACCCCACCCAACTGGCCAAGGGTCCCTCTTTGGAATATTAGCTCCTTCCTACTTATAGGTGGCACATGTGTGACTGCTGGGTGGTTCTCACTAGCTGTTCAACAACACTACCACTGCAAAGTGAGACGCATAAGGGCAGAAAACCACAGGAACGGTACCACTGGGGTGAGATGCTCTGTGGTTACACCTGTGAGAAGTTGCACAGTGTTGGCATACAAGAGGGGCATAGTGTGTTCAACAAAGAAAGCTGAGCTATACTACTCAATAATGGGCAAAACCATCTTGGGAAGACTAGGTCACGTTAATAAAACCATGAGCTAGCACACTGATTTTTCACCTCCGAGGTAAACTGTTTTTGTTGACTACATGCTATACTATTCTCCTTGATGATTTTTGAGCAGAGTTAATTTTAGATCACTCCAATCGTCTGCTTCTTTGTAAGCAGAGAATGCAATAAAGTACATGACTTTTCTATTCTGTTAGATTCTTTGGGTTGCAAGAAACCAGTGCTGCCTTATTTTCCTTAAAGCATCAGTGATTATTTAAGAGGACACACATGCACAAGAACCTAGGACACATCTTGAGACAGGCACATTTAATTTATGCACACTCCATTTTACTGGTTTTTCTAAGGGGAGATAGGAATGGGACATTTAAAATACGCGAGACATTGTGGTAACTATCCCACTCAATTAACGTATGCCAGGAATAGGCATGAGCTGGAAAAGGAGAATTTGCTCTTTCCCTGGTCTTCCTCTCTCCCAGTGAAAATATCACATGAAATCCTGGGGGATTATAGTGCTTAAGGAACCATATTCTTCACACAAAATTTCTTCCAAAGGCAAGATAGACACTTCATCTAGTACTCAATGAAAGAAACTATGAATTGGTTTAGAGCTAGAAGAAAAAAAAAATGATGTTTCAGTGTCTACAGTGCCCTTCTCCCAAAGGATTTTCAAGGGATGTGATAACTATATTCAGTTTTGTCTCACAAACTCACTGCGGACACCAAATTCTGAGGCCAACCTGATGAAACTGACCAGCCATACCCATAGGACGGAAGGACCACCAGAAACACGAGAACTCCCAATATGCTCCGGCTCCTTCTTTTGTTATTTTGTCCCTTTTCCCTGGATCATTTTTGCTTTGATGCTGTTTCTTCCCTTTACTTTGGCTTACTCAAAGTTTTGATATATCAGGAAATGACAGCGATCAAATTCTGTTTAAAGTCATTCTTGATTGTCCCTTCTTCTGGTAATGGCCTAATTTTTTAGGCCAAACAACTAACAGGGACTACAGGTAAGACAGTTTTGTGCAGACAGGGGCTGTGGCTCTGACAAGCTATCTGAGAATTGTTCTATCTCCCCAGTTACTTAGTACAAAGAGTCTTCTCCCCTTTACTGGCTAACAGTCAGCTACATACATTTCGACGTATCATTCCGAACAAACTGCAACTGGAATTGAAACTTCTTTAGCAAAACTATTCTATCCAAGGCCCCTTACATTTGTCTCCTCCGTTCCTTGTTTTGAAACTTCCTGATAATCATCAATATTAAACAACAAACCAAAATGTTTTTAATTCTCTGACCTTTTTACTTAACTTTCTCTTGATTGTTAAAATAAGCAAACAATGAAAAACACCCTTATCCTAAACTTCCTTGCAAACCACAAGAGAAAGAATAAATTAAAAGTTGTGAGGAGCAAGTAAAGTTCCTTCAGATACTCTGAGATATCCTAAACTGAAAAGGACAAGGTGTGAGCCTCAGTCAAGGGCAAGGAGGAAGACGTGCCGACTTACAGTGACGTCCACTTGAAATTCAGCCACTTTGGACAATTATTTGATTGTTTTTAACTTAAAATTCATTTCATCTGTTGGAGCAAAGTTTAAAGCATCCTTTCTTTAGAACAGTTTTCCAAAATAGTGAGAGAAATACTATTATTTGTTATTCTTTATGAGTCAACTTCTTGAGTATTTTGAGTATGTTTAAATTATAAAAGAAAAAAGGATAAATGCAATGGTATTTTATGTGAAAGGAGAAAGAGAAAAATCCATCAAAATTTAATTTTTGTGATTTTTTTGGTAACTTATTAGGCATGGCTTGCCATGCTTTTATAGAGTATAAAATACACTCTAGTATTCAGTAAAATAGTTTCATAATTTATATAAATTCTTCCACTCTGTGTAAGTGCTTCGGGATATAATTCATTTCTAAGGAGGTGGTCTCATTATATCTTCAGATGATAGCACTAGGCTCAGGTATTTTAAAATGTGTATTAGTTAAATGTCACATATCTTTCCAGAATGTACTATACCGTGTAGACTATAGCAAGAGTTTCTCAATATCATTATGAATTATCATGATGCAAAATGTGAATCACAGAGACAAAATTTAAAATGTGTTTATACAAACGTCTTTTAATCTTTAAACAATTAATCAATGCCCACAGTGCTTGGAATGGAAAGAACCTGTTTATATTTGAATTAGATGCAGAAGTGAATGAGACAATAACCTTAAAGAGAAAGATATATATGTGTGTGTGTGTGTGTGTGTGTGTGTGTGTGTGTGTATGTATTTATTTATAAATAATTATAATACGTAAGTGTAAATGTTAAACCTCACAGGCACAACAAAGGTAGCAATAACTTGATTTCTGAGTTGATGAGTAGTAAACTTTCTGGATGCATGGATATGAAAAGCTCTATGAGGAAATGGGCATTTGGGATGGTCCTCAAGGAAAGAGGAGGAGAGTAAGAGGTCCTGGGCAAGGAGGCCGGGAATCACGGGCAGGAGAAAGGGCACATGGGTAGCACAAAAATGGGAAAGTTCATGGTAGTACAGAGTTCATAAAGGAAAATTCTGGACAATAGGGATGAGAAGAAAGAATGAGGTAGGTGTGTTTGGTACCTTGAATGCCAAGCTAAGTTATGGTTATTTCCTTTTCTCAGAGAATGGAGAATAAATAGGTTACCACGTGTGTCTGCTATTAATGTCTTACAAAGCAACATGTGAAGTCTCATTGACCCCTGAGTCGGCATAATGTGGCAAAGTAATTATTCAATTGTGTCTTTAGAATAAACAAAATTTTGCTTTATGCATCTAAACCTGTCTCGGAGTGGAGCAAAACAGTCCCAAATACAGAAAAGATGAACATTCTAAACTGTCCCACATTTCGTATATCATTTTTCCTTCACAAATTAGCAGGAGTCGTAATCTTTTCTTATTATTTGATACAGTGAATCACTACAGGGCACAACCACAGCTCATCCCCTATTGGGCTCATTGGAGAAGAGGCTCAGTGCACTTAGGAGATTGCTGTGTTTTCAGGTCTTAGTTCTCAGGGAACAGAGGTTGGCAGGAGGAGGGAAAAGATAATTGTTCTATGTGCAATACAGACATCTCTATCTGGTGGGTATTCACACAGAGATATCTGATGTGTGATATGAGTAGAAAAATGCTAACTGCGGTTAGCCAAGAGGTATAGCATCATTAATGGGCCACCGTTATTAGTTGTCTGGGTCCCCTAGTAAAGGATAGATGAAGAGATACAAAGAATATTAGAAGCTTCAATAAAAAAATAATTAAGCACATTTAGACTTGCCTATTAAAAGCTTATGAACCAGGTGAGGTTTTAAATAGCTTGATAAGAACAAAGAGGAAACAGTGCAATCAATAGATAAAGGAATATATTCAAGCCATATTAGTATACAGAATTTTGGATTCAGGGAGATAAAAAAAAATATATCAAAAGAGGGTTTAAAACTCATGAAATTTTATCCAGGAGTAGTGATACTTGCCTATAGTTTCAGCTATCCTCGGGAGGCTAAGGCAGGAGGACTGGTTGAACTTAGAAGTTCAAGTTCACTGTGAGATATGAGGTGTGACAATTAAGTTCATGAACTCATCCTAGAGAAAGTGCTACATACCTCATTGCTGAATATCACTATGGTCACCTTTGAATCATTCCTCTTGGGAAGATATACACCAATGCCAGTGCTTAATCCACCCTTCAACGCAATTTTAGAACTCTTTTTTCTATTTTTGCTTTCAATTTCAGCTGGCTTTCACTCATCTTAGTTTGAAGTTTTAATTTAATTTTTTTCTTTCTTCCTTTAGCAATCTCTTGCCCTTTGCCTCCCAAGTAGCTGGAATTACAGGTGCCTGCCACAACACCCAGCATTTTTTTTTTTTTTTTGGGTAGAGATGGGGTCTCACTCTGGCTCACTGGCTCATGATGAACTTATGCTGGTCTCGAACCTCTGAGCTCAGGCGATCCACCCACCTCAGCTTCCCACAGTGTTGGGACAACAGGCAGTGGGTAGAGGGATTTGTCTGTGCACAAGCACCATCAATTAGCAAATACCTGGAAAGCCACGGCCTCCTTCTCTAAAGCAAAACAAAGTTTTAATAACCATTCTCCTTTCTCTCTCCAGGACTGCACGATTATTGCTCCATTCAATTTGTTTAGTTCAGCCTTCATTAACTTGAAATTTGTTATAATTCAGGCAGACTGGACTGCAATATATCATTATTTCTTTTTTTGTTCAAATACTTGTTGAAGATATACATAATGAGAAAAAAGTTATAGGGAAATATTTTACCTTTCAAACTGTATTCCCTTAAATATTAATTAAGTTATTGATGACACAGTGTTCCCTCTAACTTTTTCTATTTGTTGTGGAAACAGATTCCAAAGAATTAACCCTATGAAAACTTTAGTTTGCTATTTGAACTGGACACTTAAATGGCTTATCCTTTGGATTTAAAAGACTGAGGTCCCAATTCCAGGTCTAAAACTTTGTCAGGATCCTTAATCTCTTTAATTCTGATAGCCCTCAATTTCACTGATCATCCTCTCATCAAGTGGTGGGGACCCTGGGTCATCCCTTTCAGTCTGGGTGTCTGTGACTCTTCAATCAATAGAGCATGACAGATTTCAGGCAATATAATGACCTCTGCATTCAGCCACATTGTCACAAATGGCAGGATTTCTTTCTTTTATATGGCTGATGTGCATTAATTCATTGTGGTAATCATTACAACATATGCACATATATCAATCATCACATTATATACCTTGAATATATATATATATATGCAAAATTTTTGTTCATCACACTTAAATAAAGTTGGGGGAATAGAGTATGGCAGAAGTAGCCTTGGTCATAGATGATGACATAGTTTCTTTTTGCTTCCCTGATCACTTATGCTCAGATCCCAGAGCTACCAGGTAAGAAGCCTGATGCTACTGAGGTGGACAGGTGAGGAAGGAAAACCACTCAGGAGTCTTGGTCTTCAGTGGTCTCTACCCTAGAGCCCGACATGAGTGTGGAAGAAGATCCAGGTGGTTACATCCTCCAATCCTCCAATTTCCCCAGCTTTTGAGTCTTCCAAGATGAGAATCCAGACATCATAGAACCAATAAAAGCTATCACTCAAGATAACAAAATACATACAACATAAATAATAAGATAATGGTATTTTTAAGCTGCTAAGTTTGGGGATAGTTTGTTTAACCACAACAATAATAAAATTGTTCTATCATTTCCCAAACAGAAATAATATTAATAAACGTGGTACAAGTATGTTGGAAAGACTAAATGAAATAATGGTGAATACAATGCTAAAATCCCTGATCTATAATAAGCAGTAAATTTTTACTATGGATCTATATTTCCCCAAAAATGTTACTTAATTCTACTTTTGCGACTAGGTTCTATGCACCTTTTATTGCCTCTCTGCTATATCCACATATCCAAGCTCACTCTCACACAAATATGAAGTATGGATTTAAAAATACCAAGCATGAACATTCAATAAAGCAGAGTGATTGCTAAAACTTACATATACTATTCAGGAAACTAAAATCTAGATGATAAATTCATGTTCACTTATTCAAATAAACATTTATCAGATGTCTGCAATGTGCCAGGCCCTCTGATGCATCCCATAATAAACAGGGAAAAATATCTACTTAACCTTTGGCCCAATAAATAGTCACTGAAGTTCCTGGTAGAATAACACAATTCTTTTTTAGCAAGGAGTTTGTGATCCATCTTGCATCTCCCCAGATCAGACAGACACTTATATACACTGTAAGGAAATAAACAATCACCAAATCTCAGGACCTCCTCATACTGTGGAGTCAGATCCAAGTGTTTTCTACAGGTTCATGCTGCTTTTTGGCTCTTAAGTAAGCATGGAATTGTAGAGTTTGTGTGACACAGACTATGGGTGAGCAGCATGAGATTTAAATGTACGATGAATCAAAGTGAATTTTTTTTTTTTCTCCAAAGCAATTCTGTTCAAAACTGTATCACTTGAGAAGGGCACCAGAACTGAGGAGAGCGACTGTGCATTGAGGCCACTCTGCCCAGACAGATTGCCCCACATTTCAGCTTGCAAGCAAGCACAGTGCTAGACAATTCTTTGCTGCAGGATCATAATTCAACTTGCTGTTTGTTTCTTTTGAAGACATTCATAGTGGGTTTGTTAATTCTGTGATGACATGGCGCCATCATAATGGTTATGATCTTCTGCAGAACACTTAACACTCTACAATGAAGTGGGAGTGAGGAGATATAATAAATACTGAGGAAAAGGGGGCATTACGCAGCAATCTGTAGGACCAGAGGCTTCCATGTTCATCTTTCAGACATCAGTAGAAATGAAAGAGAACAGCGGACTGAGTGTAACAGGGGTTTGGGGTCGGTTACGTGCCAAGCATTGTTATGGGCACTCCAGATACATTTCCCATTTAATCTTCATGATAACCCTACAAGGGAAATATTTGGTTTTCATTATGAAGAAGGGAAAAAGTAAGGCATAAATTAAATAACTTTCTCAATGTCAAACAGTTTATGACCTTTTTTCTTTTTCTTTTTTTTTTTTTCCTTTTTTAGAGATAGACTTTCACTTTGTCGCTCTCGGTGGCATCACAGCTCACAGCAATCTCCAACTCCCAGGCTTAGGCGATTCTCTTGCCTCAGCCTCCAGAGTAGCTAGGACTACAGGTGCCTTCCACAACACCCAGCTATTTTTTGTTGCAGTTTGGCCAGGGCTGGTTTCAAACCTGCCACCCTCGGTAGATGGGGCCAGGGCTCTACTCACTGAGCCACAGGCGCCACCCACAGTTTATGACCTTTTGAGTGTAAGGATATAGCTGTCCCTCAGGAAGAGCTGCTTAAACCCATAAATCAAATGGTTAAAGAGAAAGTAGAAATATCTCTATCATATTCTCCCAGAGTATTTACACATGGTTTTAGGTAATCCTTAAACACGTTATAAAAGTGTGTGTGGTCAATAAAACAAACTGGAAAACAGTAGCTGGTAAAGAACTAAACTAATCATACCTTCAGTTCTACCACCAAGAAACAACCTTTGGTGATATTCTGTTGGGTTGTGTTTCCTTACAATCTTTTGGCTATGTTTTTTGACTTAAAAAGCCTTTTCCTTTATTTTATGAGTAATGCACACTTACTTATGAAAGACAGGAATTTATAAAGAAAAATGTAAACCAACAATTCACAATGTTAACACTTAGGGAAATTTTTACACAAAACAGGTATTCACATATATCAGCATGTCTGTGTACACATAATTTGTATATGTGGATATATGTTTTCTACCAAATCAGCATCCTACCTGGTATTTGATTTTAGATACTTATAAAGACATTGTTATTGTCTTGCTAGGAAAATCATCTATTTATATCAGATTCGTGGGAGAGAGAAAAAGAAGAGAGGAGGTGGGAAAAGAAAGAGGATGACGAGGGCAGGAAAGGAAGAGAGGGAGGAATAGGAGAGAGACCAGGAATATTAGTCAGTTATTTCTGGCTTTATCAGCCTCCACTATAACTGCAATAATTCATCTTCATCTGTGTTTTTCCGCTTTACTCCCTATGACACATCATTATCAAAGACCGTGCCCATAGAGTAACGAATTTATATTGCACTCAACGGCACAGAAGCCAATCTGAAATTCAGAACTATCAGGCAAATTTTTAAAGTTTCATGACTAGGAACTGGTGCTGGGTTTTAAATCTAGGTTTTCTGAATCCTAAGACTAGGACTACAGTTGTGGAAATCATACTATACTGACGAAGTGGGTCAAAGGTTGGGATTGTAGTTTCAGCATTTGTTATATTCATTGACAGTAGTGTCATAGGCCACAAAAACACAGAACTATAGGGCGATGCCTGTGGCTTAATGGAGTAGGGCGCCAGCCCCATATGCTGGAGGTGGTGGGTTCAAGCCCATCCCTGGCCAAAAACTGCAAAAAACCAAAACAAACAAATAACAACAACAACAACAAAAAAACCCCACTGAACTGTAACATTTTATAAATGGAAAGTCTTGCTTGTTAGCCACTGGTCCTAATGTTAAACGTGAGAAAAATAAAAACCAGCATGGTGAAATGACTTGCCCAAGATCACCCTGCAGGCTACAGGCTCACACCACATGAATTCCAGCCCAATATACTATCAACTTAAAAGCAACTCAAAACAGACTGGCAGGAAAGTTAGTGCTCTGAAATAATAGCAGGAGACCATTTCCAGCTCCAAATCTGTCATGGATTTGTTGAGTGACTTTAGATATTTAATCTCTCAAAACCTCAGTGTTTTTTTTTTTTTTTTCCCTACCTTGTTGAGAAAATGGGGTTAGAACCAGGGATACCCAGAGGCAAACGCTAAAATAGAGGCTTTCAAATCTTAGATCTTCTTTCCTTGGGTAAGTCACTTGGCCTCTCCAACCCTTATTTATCCTATCTTTTTAAAATAGTGATAAGAAGAGTCCCTACTCAGGGGCTAATATGAGGCTAAGATAAGATAATCTAAACAAAATGTCTGGCTCCTCATAGTCCCTCAATAAACGATAGTTATCTAAAGTCCCCTCAGGTTCTAAAATTGTTACAAATCTAGAAATGCTCACTGAATATCTACCCTGTCCCCAAGGTCACCGACTAGGACCATCTCCAAAATACACATTGTTTACAGACACTTTCTTTGCACTTCCTTGAATGTTAGATTTTTAATTTAAAAGAGTAATTTTTAGTTCATGTTTTTGTGGAATCTTGGTGAGAGAAAGTGAGGGCGAGCAAACACAGATTGAGACCATTTTAGTATATGCCCTTCACAAGGTTAACTCCCTAATTAAGTCTCTACTATCTCTTTGCTCTCTTAGAATTTGTGTTTGAGGCCTCTTCATGTTAAGTATTGCATTAGATTTCTGGAATGCTTTATTTTCCTGTATCTTTCCTAGTTAAATCCTCACTTTTTTAAGGTAAAAGGCAAGCAAAGATGCTATTGTGTCTCTAACTATTAGCAGGCAGTAAGCTCTACCATTACCATTCTGCCGTTCTGCAGTTTGGAAACATTTTATACTAGTGATCCCTTCAAATGCCATTGTCTTACTCTTCTCCATTACATAAACTATCGGTACATGTGTATCTATTGACTGTAATTATTGCTCACAATTTTGTCTTCCAATATTAAAAGAAAGGAAAAATAATGAAGCAATCATTTTTTAGTACAGCCTTAAAAGACCATCTGTACTTAAGTCTTGAGTTATTACTCTTCTTAAATCTTTGATTTTACTTGAAAATATTCCTTGGTGATTCAGACATAGCGGAAGTGTGGTATACAGGGCTGGTTCACTCCTTAAATAAAGCGTACTTCTGAATATTAGAAATTTATGAAGATAAATCCATTTTCCCCTGTTAAACCAAGTGATGGTCACTAAACAACATTGAGGGACAGAAAGAGGACAAGGTGAAACTATTCTCTCTGCTCAAACATATTAAATGGTTTCCATTACACTTGATAAAATGTGTGAAGTGCCTAACACGTGGTAGCCCCTTCTATGGAGTTAGGCTCCTTCAGGACTGATATTTACTGAGCGATGGGATTAATTCTGAAGATACCAAAGGAGATCAGGATACTCAGAAGCTATGCTGGTAAGTCTTCAGTGATTTCCTATGGTGCTTACTCAGACTTTCTTAGCTTCTGTACTTCCTTGTATGCGTCTATAGGAATTCCTAATTTAAGTTTTATTTATTAGCACTCATCTGTCCCTCAAATACCCTAAGACCCCTAAAACAGAGTTTCTAATGGGGTTGGCTAATTGCTCAGTATGTAAAGTTGAGTGTCCTTTAGGCTGAGATCTTAACTCAAGAGATCTCACAGCTAATGTCCTTCTGTAGATAATTTCTTTTGGCTCTGGTGAATCAGTAGGCAACGCATGCTTGGGTGACAAAGTGTAAAATCTCTTTTACCTTTATCTCTTTCTTTGGACAGAAGCCACATAGCAAATAGGCATATCAAAGTTTCCTTCTGATGAGGGCAAAAATGGAAAAACTGTAGAAACTATTTACCCGTAGTACTAGAGTTATCATTACCGCTGTGGCTCACAGTAGGAATTACATCAATCACTTTTTAATATGAAAACCTTTTTCCTTTAAGGTGATGAGATTTACTGACACACATCTATGTCATGATATCTTTACAGAAAACATCTAAGGGAGAAGTATATGCTTGCTTTGTACATGTAATTAAATAGTTTAGGGCGTTAGAAGCTCCTCTGCAGTTTACTTTAAATAACCGGTTCTAATTTGGGGAGAGTAGAATGGAGGGGTGGCTAAAACTACATTTGGAATTAAAATATTAGAGAGGACACATAATGCCAGGGTCTTTATTTTGCTATTTGTCCACTCAAGTTTAGCACAACAATAATTTCTCTGAAAAGAATGTGTGAGTAGTCCTTAAATTTGTAGAATTCTTTTTCTTTCTTTTTTTTTTTTAAATTTCTTGAAAGCTCCTATTCCTTTGGATGTCAAATACACCTAATTAGTATAAGTTGATGTGTGAATTTTATTCCATTTCTTAAGACAAGAGAACAAAAGTCTTATTTGCATAAAATGTAGTTGTGAATTTTAAAGCATGGCTAAAAAATAAATCATCAAGCATCTTAATTAAACTAAAATGACAGATAAAATTAAGGTTTTTTTTTTTAATATAACTATATGCAAAGTAATGAAAAGTATGTTTGAAAATGAGCCCAGATATTTAAATACTGGTTCAAGCTCTCTAACTGTTTCTGTGATACTGGGCAAGTTATTTCACATTTGCTGTTTTACATTTCCTTATCTGCAAAATGGTATATTTTGATTAAATAATTTCTCTCTCCTCCAAAAAGATTTGGAAATGCACAGTGTTACACACAAATGATATATATTTGAACCAATTGTCCTCTCTTCTTACCATCCCCAAAATGCCATGAAAAATAAAAAATTATTGAAATATTAGATTTGTAATCAAGAGTATGGAATTTAGATGATTGTATGTATTTAATCATGGAGATTTCAGGACACATTCAGCCCCTGCTGTATGTTGGTATCTTTACACATTTCTTTCTAGTAAGCCTTTGTTAAATGCTGGGCCACCCAACTGAACTTAGAAATGAAGATATCCTGAGCCCACTAAATCTAAACATAAAATTTGTCCCCACAAATTGTATCCGAGTTTATTTATGAATTTCCACCTTCACTTCACAGTACTCCTTCCACCTGTACCTTTCAAATATATAGAAGGTTTTGCAGAAATACTGAATGCTGAAGATTATTTCTCACGGAACCAAGTTTCAAGCATTTTCCAAATTCTATCATCCAGAAGGAGGAAAAAAAAAAAAACCCCAGAACTTTAGTAATTGCTGTGATACCTTAGGGATGGACATGACAGCTGTTTCAACAGCTGGAAATTCATGTCTTCCGACAACTCAGCAAAAGAACGGTAGACTGCTGAACGTATCAGAAAGAAAGTGCACAAACTGTCTCAGAACTTCTACAAGACAAATTGAGCTAACAGCTTTGCTCCTCTGAATAGTTTATAACCATAAGTTGTCGGCAGGTTGGATCTAAGACCTGGGAACGTTTCCAGCTCTCCATTTCTCTGAAGTCCCTCCTAGGGTCTCAGAATAGAAATGCTTTACAGAGAATGAAAACTCTTACTTGATAATTAGCATTACTGATCTGAAAAAAAATGATACCTGACCAATTAGATTTAATGAAAGCTGGCTGAAATACTATGTGGGAAAAAGGAGGGAGAAAGGTTCTTGGAAGGTTTTGTAGAAAAAGTCATAGACATAGACCAGGGAACAACGATATCCACAGCATTAGCCACTGATGAGAGCAACAGGAAAGGGACAAAGCCCATCACGTATTTTCAAAAAATGTCTAGATATAGCTTCGAGGATGTTATTCATTTGTGTATTCAGGCATTAATTCATTAATTTATTCATTCATGATTTCCACATACTTAATTAGCACTTATTATAGCAATCATCTACTGTATAATGTTAACCCCAGGCTATGTGTTGAAATATACATTATCTGTTATCTCCCCTAGTATGTGGTACTAGGGGAATTCCAGGCAAAGTGAATAATATGCACAAATATCTTCAAAAGGAAAGAAAGAGAGGAAAGTAAGAAAGAAAGAAAGAAAGAAAGACAAACATAAATGAGAATACTAATTGAAGGAAAGAATAGTGGTGCTACAGTGTGTAGGCGAGAGCAAGCCAAGACTTTGTAGGATTTTGTAGGACATTAACTTTGGACTTTATCCTAAACATAGTTAGAAGTTTTAGAAGTTCTAAACAAGAGCAGAAGAGAAACAAGATTAGATTTCTGTTGATCACAGGTATTCTGGCAGCTGAATAGAGATTTGGAGCAGTGTTTACTGGACACAGGGGACACTTGGCTTTAGGATGTAAGTGAGGAAGCTATTGCTGTGGTTGAGACAGGACAAAGTGCTACTCACATCATCAGTTGGGGTTATACAGAAGTGAACAGATTTGAAAGATGGAGGAATTAGAATGCATGGGACTTTGCTAACCATTCAGGCCATGTGTGTAAGGAAAAATCTAATTTATTCATTATCTCAAATCTGGAATAGATTTAAAGCAATGCTTTTACTGAGAGTTAATACCATCAGTGGTTACGAAGTAGTACCAAGTAGTACTAACTTTCCAGCATCCACTCTTATATATGCATATACAGTATATGTATCCACCCATATATACACATACATATAATTACTAATTACATGGTTGTATGTAAAATAATACATACGTGACAAATAATATGTTAACTGTCTATTCAATTCAAACTTCACAAAGGGTCATAATTATATCTACATATACATATACGTAGATGGAGCTGTACAATTATTTAATTATTTGTGGTCCTTTGTAAAGCTTAAATAAAATCTAATGGTTTCAACATGATAATTGTCTTCAAAACATGTATTTAATACCAGCTATCTCTTATTCCCCTTTAGTAGAGGTTGACAAAATAGGAACCTTTGCCCAAATTTAGCTCATAGCTTGTTTTTGTAAGAAAGATTTTATTAGAACACAGATAACTCCCTTTACATATTACCCATGGCTTATTTTGAATGATTACAGTATTTTTGAAGATCCATGATAGAAATGGATGGCCCAACAGTGTCTACCACATCTATTTTCTGGCTCTTTAGAGAAAATGTTTGTCAACTCTCCCTCTACTGGTATATAAACTGATCCTAAAATAGTCATTTGCTCAGTTGATTAAAACACCTTCTACTGGATATTTTACTGTATAGGAAATGAATCGCATTGTAAAACTGTGAATTTTTTTTTCATGTTCATTGAACATTTCCTTAAAAAACTTTTTAATCTCACATTGACACCCTCAGTAGAGTGCTGTGATGTCATAGTTCACAGCAACCTCGAACTCTTGGGCTCAAGCAATTCTCTTGCCTCAGCCTCCCAAGTAGCTGGGACTACAGGTACCTGTCACCATGCCTGGCTATTTTTAGAGGCAGAGTCTAGCTCTTGCTCAGGTTGGTCTCGAACATGTGAGCTCAGGCAATCCACCCACCTTGGCATCCCAAGAGTGCTGGGATTATAGGTGTCCTTAAAAGATTTTAAAAGTTGTGTATACCACTAAGAAATAGTTACTGCAGTGGAAAGAAGAATTCCATTAACCATACTGATTTTTAAAAATATAATTCCTTCCAAAAATCTAATGTAGAGAATTTGTATAGAACTTGGTGTTACATTTGGATGCCAAATTCTGAATAGAGTTCCATCCATCTTGTATTTAAGAATCTCAAAGACGGCCTTAAATGCCACTTATGTTCCATTTAACTGAAATGTTAAAATATTTGGAAAATAGATAAATTAAATCAAATGAATGTTTGCAAGTGTTTTGCATGGAGGATAGTAGGTACACACTGGGTACCTAATTTATACCCTTACCATTAAATGAATATACAGACCTCTCTCCCACTCCCATACAGCCAAGAATGAAGTTTGCATTTTCTCTCTATATTTATAGCTGCCAAATTGTTTCTAATCCTACCTACATATCAAAGAGCAAAAAAAGAGAGGCTTTAAAATTTTTTGCTAAAGGCCTTTCATCGGTCTTCTTCCCAAGATGAGTTTGAATAGCACTTCAAGTGGCATGCTTCAAAAAGGAAAATGTCAAGATAGGATTGTTTACCAACCAGAATCAAAAGGATACCCTCCTAGCATGCTTTAGGCATGCCCCTCACCCTGGTAAAGTTGCCAGGGAACAACTGGCCAAAGAAATTTGTGTTTCAGAATCTAAAATTCAGGATTGGTTTAAAAGGTACAGAGTGAAACAGTCAGAAAGCTCCTTAGGCAAAGATGAAACCCAGAATCACAGCCAGCCTCGTGCTGGGTCAGGACAGCATACCCAAAGAAGCCAGATCAGACCGGGCAGCCATCACAAGGAATCAGAGAAGCAAATTGGTTCAACCCTTTGATAAGAACCTCTTCCCTGATATAGTCACCAGGAAGAAAGTGGTAGACAAATATGCATTCGAGTCTTAAGAATTCAAGTGTGTTTTCAGAACCAAAGATCTCCATATCATAAGCAGAGCAAAAGGCAGCCCAGGGCTTCTCACTGATCCCCCAAATGGGACACCAGATCAGACCGTTCAGCAGCACCAAAATGACCTGTCCTCTCCCCTAGAGGGGTCTCATCTGGGTCCCGAGGTTGCTATATCTTACCTTGTACAATGGTGGGATGAGCTCTGCCCGGCTCTGATTACAGAATGGGACCCTCTTAAAGGGACACACTGAAACAGACTTGTGGCAGCAGCAGGCGCCACCAGTGAGCCATTTCATCTGTTCATCCAACCACATCAGCAACTTGGAAACCTCAAACCTTTCCAGTGGTTCTCAACCTTCTCAATGTCGCAACCTTTTAATACAGTTCCTGTGGGTTGCCACCTACAGATTGGGAACTGCAGCTTTAGGCCAACTCCTGTCATCCACAAATTTCCAATAAAAGGCACAAACCTTTTCTGAGTCCTGATCTGCACGAAGAGGACTCTCCAGGGCCCCCCCCCCAGTGAGGGGGGTTTTCAGCTCTGCTCCAATGCTGTAAGGTGTGCCAGGGGCTGAGCTCCAAGAGGAGGAAGTGTCATCCTCAGTACCCTGGTCCACACCTCCTTCCTCTTGATGCAGATAAAGGATGAGCAACAGGACACCCTGTCCTGGAGCCAGACTAATGCAGGGGGAAGATAAATTATTACTCGAGGGTTTCCGCCCTGTATGGGGGCAGCGGTCATCTTCTGTATTCATTTCAAGGATTGAAAGATTTTTTCAAAGTCCCACACTGTCTCAGGAAGCACCCAGCTCGAGCTTGGGGGCAATGGACACGTGCTGAATCCTCCTGAACAAAAGCATTTTCCTGATAAATACCACCTCCTTCCCATAACTACCAAGTCCTCTACAGTCTGGGAAAGTCACCAATTTTAACCCAACCGAGGCAAGGAAAAGAGGCCTATGAGACACACAGGCATTCCTCCCTTCTGACCAGATGGGAAGGCAAACTTGAAATTAGTTTGAAGTGTAGAAAATGAGGAATGAAGGAATACTGTATTACCTGGTGATATGAGCTCCCCACCCCCAAGTTCTGAATGTCTGAATTGGGAACTGGAAACTACCTCAGCATCCATAAATAGGATATTACTAAATGGATGAGGCTGTGTCTATAATACTGAGTATTCTTCCCTTACAAATGTAGATAAATGTATTTTTTTCCTATGAACCATTTAATGTACAAAAAGTTACAGGAGAACCATGGCACCGTGCAATCACTGAACATAGTCTAATGACGCTACTATTTCCACATTTTTTAGGTTTTTCATATAAATTTACGTGTGTGTGTGTAGTCATGAAATTCCTCATTTTATTATAAATAAAGTGTATGTTAACTAAAAAAAAAATAAAGGCCTTTCCTCTTGATTACTTGTTATAATACCGTTAGCCAATGTCAAGTCAATTGGACTGGGTTTCTATAAAAATGAAGTCTAAGTTTGAATTAACTTTTCACCAAATGATTTTCACAAAGCGTGAAATTATCTCAGCGCAGAGAATCACCAACTGAAATTATACCGTTGTCAAAGTCTTCTTAATGAGTCATTACTCATGGCAACTAGCCTTCTTTTCCCCCTTCGCACAACTAGAGCTATGTGCATTGCGAAAAAAATGATGCTTCTGCTAACCAGTTGTTAGTGGAATCTGGACTAGTGGAAAGACCTCCTCATAGTTGAAAACTTCTTCATGATATGCGTTAAGCATATCCTTGACAATGACAGCAGTGGCAGCCACATGCCCCTTGTCAGTAAGTACCACGGCAGAACCATTAAAAAGTGCTAGCAACTCGTATCTTATGTGTCTCTCTAAATGTCAATGATGTCATTAAAAGACAGTTGTCTTCACAAAAAAGAGAGGGTCTCAGTGTTTACTTTGTGCCTTCCTTGATGTTCTTTAATATACTTGGTGATTTAATGTAAAACTGTTTTTTAAAAAATATGGAACATTTCAGGAATTTGCATGTCATCCTTGCACAGGGGCCATGCTAATCTCTGTATTGTTCCAATTTTAGTATATGTTCTGCTGAAGTGACCACAAAACTGTTTATTTTTTTAACATTATGAAAAAATACATACATACATAGACGCAGAGGGTGCCAAAACTGTATACACATTTTAAGAAAGGAAAACACTGCAAAAAAATTATAATACTCAAGTCACATTGGACTTTTGCCATTGTAAGAGCATCTCAAACATGACTTGCATTCATCTTTGTTACTGGTATATGTTTTAATACAGTTATTTTCTTTCTCAAAATGTGTATAACTTTTTTGTCACCCTCTGTGTGTGTGAGTATAAACACACACACACATATATGTATATATATGTATCATATATGTTATCATATATATATATCTTATATAGATAGATAGATAGAGAAGGGAGGGGCGGGAGAAATGGAGAGATTATTTCACAATGCATCAGAAGTCCTTATTATGTAAAAGAATGGTCTGTATATTTTCATTATTTTCTTCACTCATCAAATACTTGATATAAGCCAGCCCTGCAGATGCAAAAGTGAATGCTGACCTGGCCTCTGATATCAATGATTAACAATTAAGGGGGTTAAAAGGTAGAAGGAGAGTCAAACAGTGTGGATAGGTGGGACCACGTGTACCCAAGCATGAGGTGGAAAGAGGGCATCATTCATATTATATGTGCCATGAATAAGGTCTAGGCTTGTAATAGGGGCCTACAAGGTCTTGTGTCTTCCTCCTGATGTGATATTATTCTGTTTCTTGATATAATAATAAAGTACTTTCCATCTCATGACTTCGTCTTTTTTTTTTTTTTAAGACAGTGTCTCACTCCGTCACCAGTGCTAAAGTGCAGTGACATCACCATAGCTCACTGTAACCTCAAACCTCTGGGCTCAAGTGATCCACCTGCCTCAGCCTCCTCAGTAGCTGGGACCACAGGCACATGCCACGTTTCCCAGGTAATTTTTCTGTTTTCTGTAAGGACAGGGTCTTTCTCTTGCTCAGGCTGTCTAGAACTTCTGGCCTCAACTGATCCTTCCACCTGGGCCTCCCAGAGTGCTAGGATTACAGATGTCAGCCATTGCTCTTGGCCCCTGTCTCATGATCTTTGCTGGTTTTTGACAAGGAAAGTTCCTTCTTAAACTTCAGATCTGTGCTTAAAAGTCACTTTCCCCGTCACTGCCCTAACCCCTACTTCATATTCTCTTACTGCTCCTCCTCTATTTATTTCATCATACCTACTATATGCCTATATTTTATTTGGTTATTAATTAATTTACTCTCATCCTTTAGACTTTAGTTGCTATTACTACTATGATCCCAGGTCCTAGAACAAAGCCTGGTTCATGGTAGAAGCCTACTGAATACTTCTAAAATGAATACTCTAAAAATCAAGTGGACAAAATCCAGAGATAGTGTGGGATAGCTCATCAGAAGTCCAATCATGCAGCTCATGTGAATTGTTAATCGAGAAACTTTAAAGTTTATTTTAAGAGCCGTAGAAGGCTGTGGATGATTTTAATTTTGGAGAGTTAAACTATTGAACCTCACGGACCACACTTTCCTCTCTTTTTTGTACTTTTTTATAATTGTATAGTACCTCTTGCTGAAATTATAGACTCCAGTTTCTCATCTTTGTATTCAAGCAGACAAAGGCAGATCCCTTGTTTCCATAAGGAGCTGTGACTCAGCCTATTTGCGCCAACTGTGGTTCAAAGGAATAGGGCTCCAGCCCCATATGCTGGAGGTGGTGGGTTCAAACCTAGCCCCAGCCCAAAACTGCAAAACAAACAAACAAACAAAATAGCAGATCCCAAAACCAGCCTTACTTTAAGTGGGTAAAAAGTTGATCAGACTTATGAAGATGGTTTCATTCAAAGCAGGCAGTGGACACTGGCAGGTTCTTTGGTTACCTCAGAGGAGTCTGTGGTTTCTATCATATTGTCTGAGTACAGTACAAAGTTCAAGGTTTGCTGCTGATGATTGATGGTGCATATACACATGCATAAAGCTTTAAACAAGATAAATCATTTGGACACAGGTTAAATATTAAATATCACAGAAAACCCATTAGAGAAAACAAATCAATTCCCTTTTTCTGATTAACATTTACAAAATCCACTGAACTATTTAATTTTAATACTTTTATTTAAATAGGAAGCCATGAAAAGATTTCCTCTATTTCTCTTTAGTCTAAGTCCTTTCAGTGAGTTATTTTGTTCAATAATCCACAAGGAATGTGATTTTTAAAAATAATGCCTCTCCCCTTCCTTCATGGTCAGAAAGTCCAGTCATTTGAGGAGTGAAGCTGATTTTATTTCCTATTTTGTCTTACATCGACTGCATTCAGCCTCAGGGTAATTACAGTCATACAAACCTTAAAAACAATTTCAGCGTGATTTTTAAGGACAAATTCTACCACTTTCATTATAGAGACTGAACAGTATTCTTCCTCCTTCAAATTGCTCTAGGGAAGAAAAGATACGTTTCTATGGTGAGTTTTGTGGCATAATTTGCAAAATGTTGGCATTTTGGACTGAGAAAATAATTATTTCTTGTCCTCAATTGTGTTAAAGTCATCTCTGTGAAACTCTGTTCTCAGGTAATTAGAATGGCAAGATAACTTACTTTTTAATCAAAAGACATTAAGTCATTAAATCCCTTTTTCCCCTAAATAAACATACAGCTTCTGGTTTTAGAGAAGAACAATAATCAACTAAATTAAAAAATATACCTATTGTATGCCTCTGGTCACAAAGCTTCAGACTCCAGTAGCGTGAGTCATGCAAAGAAAAGGGAGAGGTGGTTTTTGCCATCCAGGGGATTAATATCAGATTGGAAAACAGGAAAGACAAATTGTTCTGAAATAAGGCTTGGATTTCTTGATTCTTTGGTAGCAGAGCAGACATGCAACCGTATGTTTTAATACGACTCAGAGATAACTCAATGCTCCCTATATGAATTTGTGGTATTGGTCACGTAGAAACATTTTAAAGTGAAACAATTTCTTTTCCCTTCGTCTGATTCTGATAAGTAGGAATGGGTCCTTTGGAAACTAGGGCTTCATTACTTTCTCAAAAAACATAGCAAGTATGGTTGAAATATATCTTTGAGTATCTGGGCATCATCAGACATCTCTGGGCTCTGAAACCATGGACTGTGTCTGTCATGCTTCTACCTGGTTCAGTGGCCAGAGAGGCTTGACAAACTTATAAAATTCTCTTTTTCTCTGGTGGATTAACCTACTCTGGCATCATAAATAATGCCCTGAGAGGTTTGTGGGTAGAGACAATTTTCTTCTTGACCTTTAAAACTTTTTTATTCCTATGACTATGTAACAATAAGGGGGAAAATACATAAAAAGATGCCTATTTGTGTGCATTAAGTTACTTCAGAGTCAGAGGCAGTTATGTGGCACATTTTACTCTCACCTATAATTGACAGGATTTTGAAGTTTGCAAAGTGCACCTCCAGTTAGGGAATTAAGTAACATTACCAAAAGCTAAAATGTACTTTGAATTGTTTTAAAGGACCATTACTATAATGTAATGATTTGAACCAAGCTTTCTTTTCTGGAACTTGGTTTTCTTTCTAAGACTTCTCACAAAAAAGAGAAAATTGTGTTTATACTAATTAAGGTCAAAAATTGGTTTAAATCCAACTTCCTTAGCTAACCCCTGAAATAACCCAAGTATAAAGCATCACCAATGATAATCAAAACACCTGCGAATAGATCAGTAATACTCATGGATGATGAGGAGTGGAAGGAAGTATCTTGAGCTGCTTTTTTGCAGGGGGGGGGTATTTGTAGAGATAACCCATCATTTTATTACCAGACAAATACAAAAATATTTTTTCTTGTATTACACAATATGTAGAATGCTAGAGACCTACTCCAAAGAAACATTTCCTATCCTAACTCAGTCCAGTTGTGTTAACACTGTGGTTGATCCAATCCATCTGGGGTTAAGTAAGATTTTATAAATAAGTAAATAAATAACTTTGGAAATTATCAAAGGTTCTGTCGGATACCTAAAGCTCTTACTGGGGCAGGGATATGAAGAAGGAATAAACATAACATACACTTGTTGAATGTTTACTATGTGCCAGGTCATTTTGTAAATACATGTATATGTATACATGTTAACTATTAATATCTAATACAACAAACTCATAGAGTAAGTCCAACACTCCCATTTCACAGACAAATGATTATTAGAAGTGCTTTTTTTTAATTTCTGAAAGTTGTACAGTTAGTGGCAGAGCCAGGAATCAAATAAAGTTTATCTCCAAAACTTATACTCTTTACTTCTATGGTATCCTGCTTATAACATAATTAAGTAATCTCCAATGGTCAGTGAGAAATAATTATGTAAGATATTTAAACTGTGTTTTTTTTCCTGCAATTTACTTAAAACACACATTCTGCATTTATTTCTTCTTAGCAATGCTGTTTGTTGAGATTTTTTAGTTAAGGAGGGCTTGCTTTTGTTAAAGGAAAAATTATTTTGACATTTGTTAAAATGGTAAGGAAGGCTTTCTTTAAGACTATTATGATATGGGTATTGTGATAGTTGAGAGATATTGGGCTCAATTCTGTGTAAGGACAGTTGATTATTTATAGCCAAGAAGAATGGTCAGGGGGTTAGAGAATGAGAAATTACTAAGAGAAGGCATTAGAGGTAAAGAGTTCTTGTTAACTTCACCTAACAAGATTCTTCCTGATAGCAGGCCAAGGACTGAGACATCAAAAATGGAGAATGAGGAACTTCATCAGATAGCATATATTAAGGGTGGGGGTATTCCCACTAAATTTCCTTACCAGTTTTCTTGTTAAGAATAGGCTAGGGAGGCCAAAGACAGGTTGGGCCAGGGTCAAGGGTTAGCTGAAAAAAGAGTTCAGTGGAGATTAACTCAAGTTTGGCCAAGGAGATAGTTCTTCTTGTACAATTGATGTTCTTTTCTCCTCTCCTTGTACAATTGATGTTCTTTTCTCCTCTATATTTTTCATTCAGTCCTTTTTTATTCATTAAAGGTCATCAGAATCACCTGCTGAGACTTGGTAATAGAGGATATTTTCTGGATGGGGTGAGCCTTCATTCAGTCAGTGGAATTTCTGTGAAGACAAAAGAAAGACAAAGATGAAAGGTTGGAACAGACTGTGGACACCAGCATCTGGGTCTGGCAAGCAGACACAGAAATCATGATTTCTACATGTTGGGATAAAAGCTTCTTAGGGGTTTGGGGAAGGATAATAGTGGCGACCTGACAGATTTCCTGGTTTGAAGTTTGATTGTTCTTGGTGATGTCATAGACATCAGTGACATAGTGACAGTTTTTCAAGAAGAGGGTGGAAGATGCAGGTGGTTGATGAATTTCTTGAGTGGCCCCCACAGCAGCAGGCGAAGTTTGCCCAAGCTGTTTGTGGTGGTGAGTTCTTTGAGTTTGCACCAAACTGTCCAACTTCACCTTCAAAGGCTTCTTTAGACTTTCAGGGAAGGTCACCTGCAAGACAACCCAGGGTCCCAGTAAGGAGCTGGGCAGTCAGGCTTTAGTTCACAATGATGCAAAGTCAGAAGGGTGGGGAACAGCAGGAAATGCTAATTTGGAGAGTCCTAGGGAGATATTGAAAGAAACTAAAAGAATTGAGAATTTGGTAAGGACTAACAAAATGCGCAAGAAGCAGGATCCAATGTAATCCTAATTTACGTGTAGATAAAATAAAGCTTAACAGAAGGTGAAAATAGCTCAGAGACAATGAACTGGAAAAAAATGTAACAACCCTCAAAGGTGTGCCAGCGTTTTCTATTGAAACATCACACTTCTCTCTCCATAGTTATTCCCCTTTTGGATGAAAGATAATGAATTAAGATCATTTTTGTTTGTCATCTAAGTAGATTTAGGCTGATTATGTACATAAGTGAAACAAAAATGGTCATTCACCACATAGACATTTGAAAGTTTGCTTTGCTGTACACAACACAATTCCTGGGTAAGGGGCACAACTACAATTGAGATCTTACCTAAGAAACACAAACATTGTAACCTAACCATTTGCATCCTCATATTAATCTGAATGTTAAAAAATTTTTTTTTAAAGTTTAGTTTGCTAGAAATTCTCATAAGTGAACTCAGTCTAGACTTTGAAAAGTGTCTCAAGGCTAGGGAGCTAAAAATATTACTCATCTTCACCTACAGTACCCACAGATTTGGGTAAATTATTCTGTTCTTAATGGCCCCCAAATAGTCTAAGTTTTCTGGGCTTGCCAAGAATGACCTTATTTCCTCACCTACTAGATTGAGATTACTATAAATCAGGTACAAGGCTGATTTTCCCAAGATGGCCTTATAAGCATTGGCTCACAAAGTCAACCTCAGTTCTTTAAAACTGTCTAATAATATCTGATTCTGTGGATCATCATTCTCAAATGTGATATCTTTTTCACTCAAATCTTTAGCTATATAACCCATTTTTCCAATTATGCCTTGTTATAGGAGGAGAGATTATGATTGGACTTATGCAAGTAATTTAATATAATATTATTTGCCAAAGATTTACCCAAATTACATGAACTTAAAAGGCGTTTGATTTATTTTTATAATTTGGGGAATTTTAGAATTATTTACTTTATTTAAGCCCTTATTTATCTTTAAACCAATCAGAGCTAATTTACAGTACTTCATGAATTAATTTGGTAATACCAGTTGGAGGCAGAAAAGTATCATATGTACAAGAACACATGTGCATATATGTACAAACATGTAAACAGATGTAAACTGAAATATTATTAAAGCGTTCACTCTAAAATTGTAGCCTTGAGTAAGATAAACACAATAATATAAAACTCGCCGGTTGGTTCATATAAAATAATTAGCTCTTGTCTTTACGTCACTTCCTGTTTTTTATCCAAATTGTGTTTCTGACAAATGGGACAAGTTAACAATGCCTGCTTAATATTAAGGCTAAAACTTTTTACCATTATTCGTGAAGGAGACTTACAGGTTTTGTGTCCTGCTGTGTGGGTGCTTTGTGTGTGGGGGAGTCTCCCAAGTTCCCTGAGAGCCCTAATGGAGGCACGGGTCTAAAGTTCAAGTGGCTGTCGGGAGTTGGGGGTCGGGTGGTGTGAGAAGGAAAATGACTGGGAGGAGGTGGACAGAGGGCTGGAAAAGGTGGAGGCTTGAAAGGGGAACAGATCAAAGGACTGGAGGGAGCTCAGGCTGGAGTGAAGGTGGAAGACCGTAAAAAGAGGAAGGAGGAACAGAAATAAGGAGAGGGAGAGGTCTCACAGGAGCCTATGTGGGTAAGACACTCAAGTTCCAAATCATCTCTAGAGAAATTGCGGCAACAGGAGAGGACGCAGGGTCAGTGCCATAATGGCAGAACTTAGAGTCAGCAGGGTTTTGAGAACGGGCTGTGGGTGGTTTCAGGGTTTCAGTTAACTCAGAAGCATTAGGGGTGTCCAACATACAAGGCCCATAGGCAGCAGGCAGATCATTTCAAATGCGAGGCCCGTTTTGTTTCTCTGTGGTGCTGGACAGCTAAATATCGAGAAAATTGTGATGGCCTTTGTGTGCACGTGTGTGTCTTTAATACATGGCCCCAAACTACTCTTCTTCCCATGTAAGGCAGGGAAAAAAAAATGTTGGACATCCTGGAACTTAAATAATCAGACCTCACAAGCAAAGGAACTTGGGACTCTCATCCAGTTTCTGGAGCATACCCAGAGCGGAAGAATCAAAATCTGCCCTTATTGTGATCTTTGAAATGAAGATAAATAAACCCAAAGTGAGATGCCTAAACAAAGTATGGTAATTTCTTAGCTCATGCACCCAAGAGGTCCTGTAATAATCCAGGTTTTGGACATGGCAAAATCTAAGTTTTGGTTTCTCCCTTTACTTGTTATCTCCATTTAATATTTCTCTGGTCTTATTCAAGGGTAGGTTCTGTCCAGGTAGCAGCTAAGATGGCTTCATGTTGAACTATGCAATATAAAATAAGACATACATATGGAAAGAGAGACTATTCAGTTATGGACATATAAATTTTAGGTATCTGGAACTTCTTTTTTTTTTTTTTTTTGAGACGGAGCCTCAAGCTATCCCCCTGGGTAGAGTGCCATGGCATCACAGCTCACAGCAACCTCCAACTCCTGGGCTCAAGTGAGTCTCCTGCCTCCGCCTCCCAAGTAGCTGGGACCAC